>JAGSMT010001774.1:0-10818 GCA_029286875.1 Lamproptera curius | reverse complement strand
TTTAGGATAAATAATAACCGCGATAATGCAATCATTAAAACATGGGATGCATTAATGTGTATTGTATCGGGGATATATTTAACAATAGGGATCTTGGATCAAAACAAATGGCATGAACAGGTCGATAAGGTACCGCAGTTCTACGTATTTAACGGTCTATAGTTATATCGGCTTATATAAGCCGCTTTATTGAACACTGGAAACGAAACATTAAATAAAATGTAACGTCTAAGTAGACAATATAACGAAAATGCAATCATAAAAATCTGGATGTAAAGTGTATTGTATCGGGGGATGTATTTTAACAAAAAATGAATCGTGATCAAAACAAATGGGTATGTTGAAGGTATAATATACCCTAGTTTTCAAGTATTAAGGTCAAGCCAACTAGTTTTATCGTTATATGTCTTTTATTGAAGCACTAGAAACGAATCTTAATAAAAAGTGTTTACGTCTATGTAGACAATAACCGCGAAAGCAATCATTAAATCCCGATGCATTAATGTGCTATTGTATCGGAGATATTACAATAGTAATGAATCTTGATCAAAACAAATCGGCATGTACAGGGATAATATACGCAGTTCACTAGATTTAACGGTCAGTTTAAGGTTATATCGACAATATAAGCTGTTTATTGAAACACAGAAACGAATCTTATTAACAAAAGTGTGATTGTTCAAAAGACAATATACCGCGATAATGCAACATAAAACCTGGAATGAGTATTAAGGTAGTATGGGGATATATTTTAACAAAGAAATGAATCATGATAAAACAACAGGCATATTGAAGGTAATATACCGCAGTTCTTTGGATTTAAGGTTGCCGGCAAGTTATATCGACTTATATAAGCCGTTTATTGAAAAACAGAAACGAATCTTAATTAAAAAGTGTGAATGTCTAAGTAGACAATATAACGCAATAATGCAATCATTAAAATCCTAGGATGGGTATTAATGTGCTTTTGTATCAGAGGATATATTTAACAATAGAAATGAATCATGATCAAAACAAATAGGCATGTTGAAGTTAATATATACCGCAGTTCTACAGGTATTGAACGGTCAATCCATACAGTTATATGAACTTTTATCGAGCACTCATTGAAACACCAAAATAGAATTGAATTTGAGAAGTGTACGACAAGAGACAAATACAGAATAAAGCAATCCGTAAACCTTGAGATGTCTATTTATGCTTGTATGGGGAATGTATTTTAACAAAAGTAATGAATCTTGATCAAACACATCGGCATATTAAAGTTGATAATATACCGTGTTCTACTAGTATTTAACGGTCGTTCATAGTTAATGGGCTTATTAAGCTTTATTGAAACACTAGAAACGAAACTTAATTTAATAAATGTGAACGTCTAAGTAGACAATAAAACCGCGATAATGCAATATTAAACCTGGATGTCATAATGCATTATCTGAGGAATATTTAAACAATAGAAATAAATCAGTTAAAACAAATGGTATTGAGTTAATAATATACCGCAGTTCACAAGTATTGAACGGTCAATCCACAGTTATATGGGCTTATATTTATTGAAACACCAAAATAGAATAATTTAGACAAGTGACGTCAAGTAGACAAAAACAGCAATAAACATTAAAATCCTGGACGCAATTTATGTGCTATTGTATGGGGGATGTAATTTAACATAACAGTAATGAATCTTGGATCAAAACAAATGGCATGTAAAGTTGATAAGTACCGAGTTCTTTAGTATTTAACGGTCAAGCAATATAGTTATATCGGCTTATATGCGCTTTATTGAAACACAAACGAATCCTTATTAAAAAAGTGTGCAAGATAAGTAGACAATACCGCAATAATGCAATTATTAAAATCTGGATGGTATTAATGTGCTATTGTTTAGGGAATATTTTAACAATAGAAATGAATCTGATAAAACAAAAGGCATGTCAAGGTAATAATATTCCGCAGTTTACAAGTGTTTAACGGTAAGCAAATAAATATATGGCTTATGAGCTCGTTTTATTGAAACACCAGAAACGAAACTTAATAAATAAAATAAGAACGTTCTGCTAGACAATATAAATGAAATAATGCAATCATTAAAACTTGGATGTAATGTTATTGTATCGGGGATATTAACAAATAAATGAATCGTGATCAAAACAAAATGGCATGTTAGCTGTACACATCAAGTTCTTCGATATTTAACGGTCGGGTTAACCAGTTTTATCGGTTTATATGTTGCTTTATTGAAACAACAGGAACGAATCTTGAATTCAAAGAAAGTGTGAACGGATATAGGCGGCTGCTACGCAATACGGCAATCATTAAAATCCTGGATGTGCAACACGTTAGCTGTAATGAGGGATACATTTTATAATAGTTATGAATCTTGATTAAAACAAATCGGCATACAAGTGATAAGATAATGCAGTTCACTAGTATTTAACGGTCAAGCCATACAATTATATGGGCTTAAGGGGCCGTTTTATTGAACACTAGAAACGAATCTTAATAAAAAGTGTTAATGTCTGGTAGACAATATACCGCAATATTGCAATCATTAAAATCCTGGGATGGTGTAATTGATGCCATTGTATCGAGGGACATATTTTAACAATAAAAATGAATCATGATCAAACAACAGGTATGTTGAAGGTAATAATACCGTAGTTCTTCGAGTATTTAACGGTCAAGCCACTAGTTTTAGTCGCCTTACATGTCATTTTATATTGAAATGACTAGAAACGAATCTTTTAACCAAAGAAAGGAATCGATAAGTAGACAATATACCGGCAATAATGCAATTATTAAAATCCTGGATGAGATGGCGTACTAGTGTATCGGAGGACATATTTTAATAACAGAATTATTCATGATCAAAACAAATAGGCTTGTTGAAGGTAATAATATACCACATTTCTTCAAGTATTTAACGGTCGGTTTACAGTTACATCGGCTTATAAGGAGTCAGCTCATTGAAACACCAAAACGAAAACTTAATTAAATAAAATGTGCACGTTCATGGTAATATAACGAAATAATGCAATCACAAAAATCCTGGGATGTGCATTACCGTGCTATTGTATCGGGGATGTATTTTAACAAATAAAAATGAATCGTGATCAAAACAATGTGGGCACAAGGTTGGAAGTGCAATAATATACCTTTAGTTCTTCAAGTATTTAACGGTCGTTAACCAACCAGTTTTATCGTATTATATAAGTCGTTTTATTGAAGCACTAGAAACGAATTCATTAAAAAAGAAGTTTATGTCTATGTATTAACATATCATGCGATAATGCAATTCACAACATCCTGGGATGTGTAATAATGTGCTATTGTATCGGGGACATATTTTAACAAAAGTAATGAATCATGATTAAAACAAATATATTGAAGGTAATGTACATTAAAATTTTCATGATTTTAACAAGGTTTAAGAATATATCGACTTATATGTTTGTTTTATTGAAATTAGAACGAAACATAATTAAATTAAATGAATGCCTGGCAGACACAGAACGAATAATGCAATCATTAACATCCTGGATGTGTATTAATGCTATTGTATCGGGGACAGGATTTAACAACAGTAATGAATCAGCGATTAAACAACAGGCATATTGAAGGTGTAATAATACACCGCAAGTTCTCAAGGATTTAACGGTTGCTTACATAGTTATATCATCTTATATGAGCCAAGCCATTGAAACACCAAAAACGAAACTTAATTAAATAAATCGTGAACGTCTAAGAGAGGAATATAACGAAATACGCAAATCACAAAAACTTGGGATGCATTAATGTGTTATTGTATCGGGGATGTATTTAACAAATAAAATGAATCGATCAAAACAAATGGGCATGTTAAAGGTAATATACCTAGTTCTTCAAGTTATTTAACGACGTTTAATAGTTTATCGGCTTATATAAGTTGTTTTATTGAAACACTAGAAACGAATCTTAATAAAAAGTTTAACGTCTATAGACAATATACCGCAATAATGCAATCATTAAAACTTGGGATGTATTAATGCTATTGTATCGAGGACACATATTTCATCGCAGTACAACTTCGGATCAAAACAAATCAGCATGTTGATAACACCGCAGTCTCTAGTATTTAACGACCGCTTCGGCAGTTATATGGGCCATATGCCGCTTTATTGAAACACTGGAACGAATCTAATTTAAAAAGTGTGAACGTCTGGCAATAATATACCGCGGATAATGTTAATCATTAAAAACTTGGATGTGCATTAATGTGTTATTGTATCGAGTGATATTTAAACAATAGAAATGAATCATGATCAAACAAACTGGCGCATGTACAAGTTGATACAATAAACCGCGGTTCTACTTAGTATTTAACGGTCAATCCATCTATTATATCGGCTATATAAGCCAGTTTTATTGAACACTAGAAACGAAACTTAATGAAATAAAATGGAATGTCTAAGTAGTCAATATAATATAATAATGCAATCATTAAATCCTGTTAAGGGTATTAATGCTATTATATCAGAGGATATATTTTGAACAATAGAAATGAATCATGATCAAAAACAATAGGCATTTTGAAGGTAATATACCGTAGTTCTTTCAGATATTTAACGGTCAAGCTAACTAGTTTATCGGTTTATATAAGCCGTTTTATTGAAACAATAGAAACGAATCTTGACTAAAGAAAGTGTGAACGATACAGACAATATACCCCAATAATGTAACCAATAAAATCCTGGGATGTATTAATGTGCTATTGTATCGTAAAATATTTTAACAATAGTTATGAATCTTGATTAAAACAACTCATATGCGTTGATAATATACCGCAGTTCTACTAATATTTAACGGTCGTTTACAATTATATGGGCTTATGTCGTTTAATTGAAACACTAGAAACGAATCTGGCTGAAAAAGTTTCTAACGTCTTAGCAGACAATAATATACCGCGATAATACAATTATAAAATCGGGATGTGCATTAATGTGCTATTGTATCGGAGGACATATTTTGAATAATAGAAATGAATCACAGATCAAAACAAATCGGCATGCTGTTGATAATATACCGCGGTTCTACTAGTATTTAACGGTCAATCCATTTAGTTATATCGGCTTACATAGCCGTTTTATTGAAACACCAGAAACGAAACTTAATGAAATAAAAACGTGAACGTCTATGGACAATATACCGCGATAATGCAATCATTAAAACCTGAGATGTGCATTTTCAATGTGCTAATAATGGGGGAAATATTTAACAATAATATGAATCTTGATTAAAATAAACTGGTGCTGCAAGGTTGATAAGATACTGTAGTTCTTCAAGTATTTAACGGTCAAGCCATCTAGTTTACCGGTTTATATGTCGTTTTATTGAAACACAGAAACGTGAGTCTTAATAAAAAGTGTTAACGTTCATAGACAATATACCATACAACACAATCATTAAAACTTGGATGTAATAATGTGCTATTGTATCGGGGTATATATTTTTAACAATAAAATGAATCGATTAAAACATATCATATGTTCGTTGATAATATACCGCAGTTCTACTAGTATTTTAATTTGTCAAGCCATAGTAATAAGGGCTTATATCGATGTTTCTTTAAAGCACCAAACAATTGAATTTGAAAGAAGTAGCACGGCTAAGTAGACAATATACAGCAATAAAGCAACTGTAAACTTGAGATGTCCATTATGTGCTATTGTATGGGGGACATATTTTAATAACAGAAATGAACCATGATCAAAACAAATAGTACAAGTTGAAGGTAATAAAATTCCGCAGTTTAACAAGTATTTAACGGTGAAGCAATAAATATACGGCTTTATAAGCTGCCTATTGAATACTAGAAAAATGAATTAATTTAAAAAAGTGTACTAGATAAGTAGACAAAATACCGCGATAATGCAATTATTAAATCCTGGGATGGGTTTGTGCTATTGTATCGAGGATATATTTTAACAGTAAAAGAATCTTGATCAAAACAAATCGCATGCAAGTTGATTAGATACCGCAGTTCTAATTTTTAACGGTCGTATATAGTTATAGGGCTTATAAAGCCGCTTTTTGAAACATGGAAACGAATTTAATTTAAAAAGTGTGAACGTTAAGACAATATACCGCGATAATGCAAATTTAAAATCCTGGGATGAGTATTTATGTACTATTTTACGGGGGATATATTTTAACAATAAAAATCAGATCAAAACAAAAGGATGTTGAAGGTAAAAAAGAGTTCTACTATTCTAACAGGTCAAGATCAATTTAAATTATAAAAAGGATTTATTGAACACTGAAACGAACTTAATTGAAAGTGTGAACGTTAAGTTTACAATATCCGATAATTCAAAATTAAAACCTGGGATGAGTATTTATACATTATGGGGGGAAAAAAATAGAAATGAACATGATCAAAACATATAGGTTTGGGTAAAATATACGATTCTTCAAATTTAACGTCGGGTTATAGTTATATCGCTTATATAAGCCGTTTTATTGAAACACTTAAGCAATCTTAATTAAAAAAATTTGACGGATAAAGGAACATACCGATAATGCAAAATTAAAATCCTGGATTGCATTAAGTATTGTATGAGATATTTTAAAATAGTAATGAACTGATCAAAAACAAATCGGATCAAGTTGTAATATACCACCCTACTAAGTATTTCTCATGCCAATTAGTTATATCGACTAATATGCTTTTTTATTGAAACACGAAACGAATCTTAATTAAAAAAGGGATTGTTTAAGAAGACAATAACAGATAATGCAATATTAAAACCTGGAGAGTATTAATGGGCTTTGTTAGGGGATATATTTAAATATAAAAAGAATCAGATCAAACAAATAGGATTTGAAAAATACCCGTAGTTCTTCGTATTTAACAGCGTTTATCAGTTTTTTGGTTTTGCCTTTTAATGAAAACACTGAAACGAATTTTAACTAAAGGTGTGAACGGATAAGAAGACAATATACCGCGATAATCAATAAACATCCCGGGATGATTTGCTATTTATGGGGATATTTTTAAAATGAAATGAACAATTAAAAAATGGTAATGAAGGTAATAATATACCGCAGTTCTTCAAGGATTTAAGGTTGAATAGTTATATCGACTTATATGGTTTATTGAAAATAGAAACGAATTTAATTAAAAAAGTGTGAATGTCAAGTAGACAAAAACCAAAAGCAATTATTAAAACTTAGGATGGTTTAAGGGTTTTTGTATAGGGAATATTTTAACAAAGAAATGAATCATGATCAAAAACAAATAGGCATGTTGAAGTTAAAATATACCGCAGTTTACAAAATTGAAGTAATCCAACAGTTATATGAACTTATATCGAGCCTTCTTGAAACACCAAAATGAAAATTTAAAAGTGGCATCAATAACATAACAAAAAGCAATCCGTAAAACCTGAGATGTCTTTATGTCTTTGTAGGGGAATGTATTTAACATAAAATAGTAATGAATCTTGATCAAAACAATCGGAATACAAGTTATAATATACCGCGTTCTACTATATTTAATCCTAATAGTTATATTGGGCATTCCGTTTTATTAAAACTAGAAACGAAACTTATTAAATAAAATGGAATCAATAGACAATAAACCCATAATGCAATTATTAAAATTGGATGGCAAATGTGCTTTGTATCTGAGGATATATTTAAACAAAAGAAAAAATACGATCAAAACAAATAGGTATGTTGTAGTTAATAAATACCGCAGCACAATATTGAACGGTCAATCCAACAATTATATGGGCTTATATCAATTTATTGAAACACCAAAAAGAATCGAATTTGAGACAAGTGTAGTACAAGAGACAATATCAAAAAGCAACAAAATCCTGAGATTAATTTATGTGCTTTGTTGGGGATGTAATTTAACAAAATATAATGAATCTTGGATAAAAACATCGGATATTCAAGTTGATAATATACCGCATTCTACTAGTATTTAACGGTCGCCTTTATAGTTATATTTTCACGTTTTTTAAAGCCCAAAAAATCGAATTTGAAAGAAGGGGACGTACAATGACAATATACAGCAATAAACAACCTAAAATCCTGAGATGTCCATTTACGTTATTGTATGGGGGGATATATTTTAACAATAGAAATGAATCATATCAAAACAAATAGGCATGTCGAAGGTTATAATTTTGTTCTTAAATATTTAACGGTCAAGATATAGTTATATCGGCTTATATAAGCCGTTTTATTGAAACACTGAAACGAACAATTTTAAAAATGTACGGATAAGATATAATATACCCGGATAATGCAATCATTAAAAAATATGTGATTAAGTTATTGTACCGGGGATATATTTTAACAATAGTTATGGATCTTGATCAAAACAAATCGGCATGAAAGGTCGATAAGATACCCAGTTCTACTAGTATTTAACGGTCGAAAAGTTAACCGGCTTATAAGCCGCTTTATTGAAACGGAAACAAACAATTAAATAAAATGGAACTCTAAGTGACAATATAACGAAAAATGAATCATTAAAACCTGGGATGTGATTAATGTGTATTGTATCAGAGATAAATTTTTTGGAAAGTTATGAATCTTGATCAAAACAACCGGATGTAAAGAAAGATAACGAGTTCTACGTATTTAACGGTCAACCATATAATTATATATATGCGTTTTATTGAAACACTAAAACGAATCAATAAAAAAGGTTACCGTCTTAAGAAAATAAACCCGGATAATGCAATTATTAAAACTTGGATGTGCATTAATGTGCTATTATAGATATATTTTAACAATGTTGGATCTTGATCAAAACAAATCGAATGAAAGTTGATAATACACCGCAGTTCTAATAGTAAAAAGTTCGCATTTAATTATATCGCTTATATGCCGTTTTATTGAAACACTAGAAACGAAACTTAATAAAAAAAAAATGTGAAGTCTATGGTAATATAAGAAATAATGAATCATTAAAATTGGATGTGATTGATGGGTATTTACGAGGAAAATTTAAAATAAAAAATGAATCATGATCAAAACAAAAGGCATGTTGAAGGTAATAATATACCGTAGTTCTTCAAGTATTTAAGGGTCAAGTCATCTAGTTATATCGGCTTATATAAGCCGTTTTATTGAAACACTAGAAACGAATCTTAATTAAAAAAAGTCTGCACGGATAAGTAGACAATATACCGCGATAATGCAATCATTAAAATCCTGGGATGTGCATTAATGTGCTATTGTATCGGGGGATATATTTTAACAATAGTTATGAATCTTGATCAAAACAAATCGGCATGTACAAGTTGATAATATACCGCAGTTCTACAAGTATTTAACGGTCAAGCCATATAGTTATATCGGCTTATATAAGCCGCTTTATTGAAACACTGGAAACGAATCTTAATTCATAAAAGTGTAAATGGATAAGTAGACAATATACCGCAATAATGCAATTTTTAAAATCCTGGGATATGTATTAATGTGCTATTGTGTCGGGGGATACATTTTAACAAAAGAAATGAATCATGATCAAACAAATCGGATGTACAAGTTCATAATATACCATGGTTCTACTAGTATTTAACGGTCAATCAATCTAGTTATATCGGCTTATAGAGCCGTTTTATTGAAACACTTAAAACGAATCCTAATTAAAAAAGGGTCGTATTTAACGGTCAAGCTTTATCTAGTTTTATCGGCTTATATAAGCCGTTTTATTGAAACACTAGAAACGAATCTTAATTTAAAAAATGTGCACGATAAGTATACAATATACCGCGATAATGCAATCATTAAAAACATGGGATGTGCATTAATGTGCTATTGTACCGGGGATATATTTTAACAATAGTTATGGATCTTGATCAAAACAAATCGGCATGAACAGGTCGATAAGATACCGCACATTTCACTAGTATTTAACGGTCAAGCTATATAGTTATATCGGCTTATATAAGCCGCTTTATTGAAACACTGGAAACGAATTTTAATTTAAAAAGTGTACACGGATAAGTAGACAATATACCGCAATAATGCAATTATTAAAATTCTGGTATAGGTATAATGTGCTATTGTGTCGGTGGATATATTATTAACAATAGAATGAATCATGATAAAACAAATAGGCATGTTAAAGGTAATATATACCTGCAGTTCTTCAAGTATTTAACGGTCAAGCTATCTAGTTATATCGACTTCTATAAGCCGTTTTATTGAAACACTAGAAACGAATCTTAATTAAAAAAAGTGTGCACGGATAAGTTGACAATATACCGCGATAATGCAATCATTAAAATCCTGGGATGTGCATAATGTGATATTGTATCGGGGATATATTTATTAATAGAAATGAATCATGATCAAAACAAATAGGCATGTTGAAGGTAATAATATACCGCAGTTCTTCAAGTATTTAACGGTCAAGCATCTAGTTAAATCGGCTTATATAAGCCGTTTATTGAAACACTAGACACAATCTTGATTAAAAAGTGTGTACGGATAGTAGACAATATACCGCGATAGAGCAATCATTAAAATCCTGGGATGTGCAATAATGTGCTATTGTATCGGGGATATATTTTATCAATAGAAATGAATCATGATCAAAACAAATAGGCATGTTGAAGGTAATAATATACCGCAGTTCTTCAATTATTTAACGGTCTAGCCATATAATTATTGGCTTATATAGTCGTTTATTGAAACACTAGAACAATCTTAATAAAAAAGTTAAGTCTAAGTAGACAATATAGCGTAATAATCAAAAACCAAGGGTATTAATGCTGTTGATCGGGGATATATTTAACAATAGAAATGAATCAC
>JAGSMT010000177.1:600000-772625 GCA_029286875.1 Lamproptera curius | reverse complement strand
TTAAATCCAATCAAAATAGCTACCTATTATATGTCTTACATTACACATTTTTTAAAATCCCATTATATTTTATAAACGTTGACTGTACTACTTGTAGCAAATTAATTTAATGAAAAGTTAAACGTTTGTTCAATTAATCTTTGACTAAATCATAACCAAAAATTAATTTGTTTCAGTTATTAACTTAACTAAAATACCTCATATATATTTACATTAGTAAACTAGTTAGGAGAACATCTAATCATGTACAATTTGAAACGGGACGACGCGACGTATAGAATGTTGAAGTGCTCGTAGCACGCCGTAGACTCTCGTAGCACTACAAAATGTTTACGCGAAAAATACAATATTCCTTAATTTATAAACCATACAATTTTACAAAATTTATCTACAGGCAATACTTTACAATTGTTTGAAATATACGACGTTTAAAATTCTTCTCAGGATCAATGATCACCGGACAGACAAAAATGTATAACTTCAAAATGTCAGAGTTAATCCAACTACCGTCAATTTAAAAAATAATTTGTTATTAATGGTAGCCGTTATATTGATTAAACGCGATATAATCCATAGAACTGTATTCTTGTCGTGTTTAGTATTCGTAAAAGCTCCAAAAAGTATTATACCCAATCTTTCTTAATCAAATGTTAATTAAAACATCTGTTATCAAGATGAAATGATTTTAATATCAGAATATTAAGATTATGTTAATCATGAGATTATACAATCATAAAATATTTGGATACTTAAAGGCTTTGAGACAATTCGAATTGGCGGAGTGTTTTCGAATTGCTAATCTTGAATTAAATGATAGCAATTTATGATATTTTACCTTATCGAATATCATTTTACCTGTTTATCGATTTTTATTTTAGTAAATAATATAATATGTAAATAAAATTAATGTTCTTTTTATTTACGTTCGTCGTTTATTTTAAAATACCTAAAGTAAAATTAAATGTTGCTTAAAATACAATGTTATTTATTTAAGTTTAGGAGTGAAACATTTCCTTTATAAATAACTTACTTATTGTCTTATGAGAGTCAACTTTTAAACATAATTGGTTTAACTTGTTACAATTAAAATATAATTTGTTTTGTTTTCTTCAGTTTAGTAGTTCAGTCTTCACTTTTTAGTAACTCACAAAATTGTTAGAAGGAAGAAATATAAACTTACGCCAGATAATGTCAAGTTACGTAAAGAATCCCAACACAAAGAACAACGTCAAAAAATTACCACCATAAACATAAATATATTTCAGCATATTAATAACATTACTTTGCATTAGTTAAAAAACAATACAAATTAAAATTTAACGCACAAACAGCAACAATTCAAATTAATCTTGTCTGCCATTTATCTATGGTGATTAATCATTCAATAATGCCACCGTAAAATATTCGCGCCTCAAAGGCCATAAGACAAATGAAACTGCCAAGGTTCAGCAGAAATTGTTTATCTTTAATTAATATTTCGCAATTCTTAAAGACGTCTTTGACAGAGTTTTGTCCGATTATAATAAAACAAAGGAAGAGTAATGAGTATTAATTACATCGGTTTTGGTACTTGAAATGCTTTGAGCTATAAATTTATTTATGACTATATATACAAATAAAATTTATCACTACATAGTATAAAACAAAGTCGCTTTCTCTGTCCCTATATCCCTATATATGCTTAAATCATTCAAACTACGCCACGGATTGCGATACGGTTTTTTAAAAGATAGAGTGATTGAAGAGGTAGGTATATATGTAATATTGAAGGTGTATTTTCTATCAGCTAAGCTCCCGTGCGAAGCAGGGGGGTCGCTAGTTTTAATATAAGACAGAAGTATTTACGCTCAAGTTTTTGTTTACAATGTCAAATGGTAGTGATAATTGTTTAATTAACGTAGAAATGCCTAAAGTTTTAAAACAGATGTTTTCGAAATTAAAATTAAAAAAATAAACCACGTTCTTTAGCAAAAATGTACAGTACATTTTTTCGTAACTAAAAGACTAAGCGCAAACCTAAACAAAGCTGACGTTTCTACAGTAATACTTTATTTTTAAAATGGATCCACAATTCCCTCGAGGAAAACACGTAAATACCAACATTATGCTATTCCGCAGTAAAAAAAAATTCCAGAGGCAATTTTTATATTTTAAAGAAAAGTATGGAATAAATATGTCATATAGTAACTTTGGGTAGTGTCTGAAAAACGGGCCAAGTCAAGGTTTTTCGTCTCGTTTCATTAATTTCTATATATATTAATGTATGTGCAAAAAAATAGAAATGATTTTCACAGACATTGTGATGCACATAACATAAATACTAGAAAGAAACATAATTAAATTCTTCCAGCAACTAGATTGCGAAGAATAAGTAAATCTTTACGGGACAATGTATACGCTTTTACAACAAAATTCCAGTAAACGTTCAGAATTTAACTGTTAATAAATTTAAAAAGTAATAAAGGAACGTTTATGTGTTAAAGGTTATTACTGGTTATGGAATGCTCGCTCCAGGCTTTTTCAAGTATAATATACGTATGATAGAACTGTATGTAGCTCATAAGAAAATTTATATGTATATATTTGATTATTTTAAAAGATGACAAAATAACCCGCTGAGTTTCTTTCGCCGGTTCTTCTCAGGTCGGAGGCGTCCTATTCCGAACCGGTGGTAGCGTCCTTGACAATCAATAAGCGAGTGTTAAACTTCTATATTGAATAAAGATATTTGAATTTGAAAAAAATTTGAATATTGTTCCTCTTTCTTTGTACAATAACTCATTTTTTTAACGCTTACTTATATGGTATATCCGTTAAATAAACTGCCTCCGTAGCCTAGTGGTAAGGGTTTGCGCTTTTACCGATTAATATCTCAGAACTATAACATCACCTGCGCAGTTGGCTGATTTCTAATATGATTGGCTGCCGTAGTTGGAATCGACTAAAGGAAAAATTTGTAAGATTTAAACAACGTTACGATTTCCTCATATTATTTCGCATTATTATGAGGTTTCAACAGACAATAAAGCAATTTTCATTAAAAATAAATAAAAATTAAAAGAAACCGCTTAAGAAACCAAACTGGAAACTCCTTAAAAAGTAAATAAAATTCTAGTTACTAATAACTTACTATACTTAGCAAATAGATTTTTTTTTCAGTTAAATTTGCGTAAAAATATATTTAGAGTCTCCAAAATTAAAATACACACTTTGGCAAAACAAAATAAATAGAGGGTCTTACTATTTTTATATATACAAACTTGAGAAAGTTATTTTTATCCTCTAAGCGTGAATATAAATCATTGAAATAAATCTGGAACCAGAATATACAAATAAATATAATTAATTTAATTCAATAAAAAATTAATCTTTTCTATATTAAAGTTCTATGTATCTTTTATTATTAGCATTTCAATATTTTACAAAAGTTAAAAACTAACTCACCACTAGGTACATCATAAATCTGTAAGTTATAAGCCTCGTTAAAGATTTTAATGGTAATTTTCTTTGCAGAGATGTCTTCTTGTCGCGTAGCAGCTTTTTTAGCTGCCTTGGCAGCGGTATGCTGCGCTCTACCAGGGGCCGTTCTGTCTCTGGACTTGAACAGGCTCTATGGCCATCATACCAAGCGTTCTGGTAAGTGCATTTATTAACTATTTACGTAAGAAAATCGTAGTTGCTAAATTTTACTTACAGTATCATATAGTTTTTAGTTTAATACTAGATTTTCGACAACTGACAGGCTTTGTATAACATAATGATGAATAAAGATGTATTTATATATATAAACATTATAAACGACTAATTATTATATCAACTTAAATCCTAATGTTGCAGTGTTTTTACTGGACGAGCGCAACATAATAATATTTATCAATACAAGCGTATTTAAGTTGTAATGGGCGCAATACCGAAACTAAACTTTTGCACATGTATTCATACAACGAAACGAGGTCGTTTATCCGAAGTAAAGATTGTTCTACCACTTTACAATCGCAAGGGTCTACTTACCTTTACAATAGTGACTCGTGTGTCTTAACGACGCTCGAGTATCAAAAGGGGGCAAAGTCTGTCGCCTTGTTAACTCCAAACCTTTGCATAACGCGATCGAATCGACATATTTCTCGTTTACTTTATAATGTATAATATTCGTACTTATAATTTGTGCGTAACTTATAATTTGAAACAACTTGTTACTTACTTCTATATAATACTTGACCCTGCCACGCGTTGCTGTGGCTACGATTTACTTATTTAACATTGTAAAAAAACAATTTAAGGGCTTAAGATAAACGGAAAGATAATATCAGTCATGAGAACCACCATGTTTTATCAGATAAATGTCATTTGTAAAAAAAACAGTGACCTCGATAATGCTACCGTTACACCTGAATACAATGTAAAAATAACACTGGTATAAAAATCGATTGGATTGGTATTTAGATATCCTGCAAAATTCTATACGAAAGAGTTAGTTTTAAAAATTATTATATTAGTTTTTTGATTCTTACTTTTCTATTAAAAATGTTAAAATTTGTATGGATATGGAGCTAAACCACAAAAAACATAATTTTTAACGTTTTACTTGCATTGTTATTAAAAAACAAAGAATAAAAGTTGATAATTTTGGTCGCAAGCCTAAGAACAACGATCGTATGAAATAATAAATAACGAATATTTACAGTACCTTCTATCACATCCGCCGTTGAAAATGTCACCAAAATATTGCCTTTATATAGAATACAACATCACTTTTATTTAATTTCTAATTTTTACACTTTATGTTGGCGCATTTTAGGAAGCTATTTTATTCATTACTTTTTTTTAAAATGATGACCTTGTATAACATAATGGCGTTATGAAATTGCATTTTTGTTTTCAACAATAGATAAAAATTATTTTAAAATGAACTGACCAAAATTAATTAATTTTTAGGAATTACTTTTTCTTGTTCCAATTTTCCAATTATCAACGAAAAGTTTTATACTATTAAACCGCGCCATCTATTGACACACACAACGCAACAATCAATAGATATCGCCAACTGTCACAGTCGTTTTGTAGCTAACATTTTGCATCAAATAAAAATAAAAATAAATTGCGATTATAAATTCAAATGTAAGCTATTCTATCTTTTAAGTTGGATTAAACTGCACATGGTGGGCAACTATATTTTAAAATCGATTAACTTTTTTAGGAGTTCATCCCGGACAAACATCGTGACACGAGATTTATATATTAAGATTATAACAGGTTTTGTATATATCAAAATTGTTTTAATGAAAAAATTTCTTTACAATGTTATGTTATCACTTACTAACATAACCGACTTTTATTACAAGTAAAAAAAATGATGCTCAGAATGTCAATTGAAACCAATTAAATTTGTTAAAAAATGCAATACAATATCTTTAATCTCATTTAAATATCTTCATTTATGCAATAATAGCAAAAAAATTAACATTATTGCAACAAGTACATAACTTCATAATGACATGTATTCCATATTTTAAGATGGTGACAACATAATTAATATTTTTTTACGCGAATACTACACATTATTGAACAAAAGGTCTTTTTACGAATTTTATCGTTTATTCTATATTCTTAATTCCCGACGTTTAGAGCACTTTCCAGTGGCTTGACTGATATGTCCTAGGGTTAAAAGATAGAAATTGTAATAATTTTTGTTAACCTGTACTAAAAAAAACGCGATTAAATCCGTAAAAAATATTTTTGTTCAATAATGTGTAGTATTCGCGTAAAAAAATATTAATTATATAGTCACCACCTTAAAATATATGATATTGCGTGTATTGTAACGTGTAGTTATCAAGCAAGCCACATTTCATTCTGAAATACTGCAATTATAACATCCACAATGCAAAACAAAAAATTTACTGAGGCATTAAATAGTGTGTTACCTAAAACTTATCTACTTTTAAAAACTAAAATGACAAATGAATAATTCTTCCAAAGTTAATAGAGGACAACAGAATTAAAAACCTAGAGTTAAAACTTTCTACGTAATAGTAGGGTGTGGTTAGAAGTTCACATTTAAATTGCTTAGAGGATATAACTGCCATTATGAAGTAAAGTACCATTCAGTGCCATTCTACTCTCAAATCCATTTTGATAGTAAAAGGGTTAGCCAAACATTGATAGTGTCTAATGGTATAAAGTAATTAATAAATTTTAAGCTCCTACTACTAAACATTCTCTTCATCATCATCATCATAAATCAAATATAATCCATTGCTAGACAAAGGCCTCCTCTAATGCACACCTTCTCCATTAGGGGGTTTTTAATCCGTATTCCACCACGCTGGTCTAATGCGGGCTGGTGGGTGAACCGACTTTATACAAGCACATCCGATGCATGGATCATCTTACTTTTCAGACAATTGGATGATAGGCCCAAATTGTTCTGCCAAAGCTGTTTCCCCGCGGGATTCGAACTTACGACCTCCGGTTTATGAAGCAAGGGGCAATACCGCTAGACCACGAAGGCAATTAATTTCAACCTTGAGATCAACTTCATACGTAACGGCTTGAATAACAGTTTTTACCTTTAACAAGCGGGTCCTGACCATTTATAATGTAATATTAGCATTTATATAGTACTAATAAGTACAATCTTAATAGTAAGAGAACTGAAAATGTATTTATTTTATTCTAGAATGTCAAACGCGTTAGGTACCTTTCGTACCTAACGACGCGTTTGACATTTCATTTCGCTAAAATCTGTAACGTAATTGAATGGCAGTCTAGTAGCTCTTAAATGTAATAAGTTGGGTTTATTACGAAGTAAGTTCTAAGTAAAAGCTTTCCAGAATTAATGTTTTTAAAAAATAAGAACTTTTTGTACCCTAAAATATTTGAAGAGAATAATAAAATTGCCATCATTTTGTTTTTTCCATTACCTAATCAAGACTAATTATTTTAGGTTCAAGTTATTAATTACAACAATATTTCTTCCAAAGCATACTAAATGACAAAAAAGGATGATTAATTGTATAAACAAGGGTAGAAATTTGGTCAAAAAAACACTCTGCCTACGAGGACGGTTATAATCGGGTCTAATCTGTTTGTGCTTAAATGAAATGACCCGTAGCAAACGTAGATTGGGGTTCACCGAAACGTATAAACGTAGATTACACCAATTCAAGCTCACGTGGGTTGTTAACAAAGGGTTTTATTTCAGTGAATTCAGCTGTCGTGATCTTTATGATATCAGACGGACAGTGGAAATACACTGCTTTATAGTAATCAGAATTCCATCATGAGATGGAATTCTGATAAAAAATGGTTGCTGTAAAATGGGTATACTGGCAAAAGTTATACGTGACAACGTCTTTTAGTGGTAGAATAATTGTAATGTGAATATTCATTCTATACGAATGAATATTCACATTAGGATCAAATAATAAAAACAATTCAAAATATTCAAATAACATTTTTTTAATAATAGCATAATGATACCCGTTCCGTGCTTTAAGCATGCCCCTCTTTCTCTCTGTCTCTCTTAACCCCATTGCGGTTTGGATAAAATCCTTCACCTAATTAAATAACTAAAAAAACTAAATGAATATTAAATTTCGTCTAAATATTTAAATCAATCTATTTCATTGTTTTGCCTTTCCGACTTGGTCCCAAGCTAAAAGAAAACTACAATGTATGCATGTATGAAAGTAAAAACTTACAGAAATATAAACAATGGAACAAATTAAAGAAAAAGATAAATAGAAAGGTCATTTTGTACTATGACTATGTATCCTATTTATAATTAATGTTATAAATCTAATTTCATAAACATTTACATATCTAACAGGCCGTGATAATTAAAACTTTTGAAATTATGTTGCCCCAAAAAAATATATGTTTATTTTCATAAAAAAATATTTCCTTAATGAATCCATCGTCTAAAATCATAGGCGGAAAAGCTTTTTAATAACAGGAATACTCCGAAAAGAAAACAATTAATTCCGCAGAGTAAATCATATTACGAGGAAAACATGAAGCGGCATTAAAAAAGATTCAGAAGCAAAATTGGCTATTTTCTTTGCGTGTCACAGTCTTAACAAAAGTATTTTTCCCTCCGTTTCCGAGTAACGACGTAATAGGTATACTCATTATTTTCAGTGGGGTCTTAAGCATTTTCAGGTGCTAATTTACTTCATCAACGCTGGAGTGCCTCCAGATGTCCTTTTGATAAAATCTCCCATTACAGTTATTTATTGAAATAGGGTTGCCATTGAAACGAGTAATTCCGCTCCATTCGGCAATTGCTTTTGCTAAATGTATTAGTTTTATGGGCGACGTGTAATGGTTACAATATTCTCTTTTGTCTACGAAAATTTGTCTTAACCTAATTACAGCTTGAATTTGGGAATGTTTTAAGTGTACATCATACAACATATAGGTATAATCGTATCTGTACGTATTTATATTTTATAGGAGTTTCTTATAAAATATGAATATTGTTAATTAAAATATTAAATATGCTATTATTTTATATTTTTAATAACAATATTCATATATAAACTAAAAGATAATTTTATTGCAGTTGTGTCTGTTGTCCTTAAATGTATATACAGGTGTCCCATTTAGAATGGATAATCCTTGAGCGCCGCAAAGCACAGCTACCCGGCACTCGAAAAAAATACAAAAGAAAAAATTCCAACTGGTACTCAAGTTATGATTTTTTAAACGTAAATCCATTTTTATGATGTTATTGTCAATTTATGTGCACAGCGACGCCAAATTAATGAATTTGCTTACGTTTTGGTGTTATATTACTCCTCACAGACTATACTATTACAAAAGTAATAAATAACATAAGTATCTATTGTACTTTTTAACAAAAATATATCAATTTTAATTTTTAGTATGAAATTTGATCACAAAATAATTTTGACAAAGTTTGAGAGTGTTTCATGTAAAAAAAAGTATGGAAACCAAGTGGCAAGTATTTAAAAAATGCGCAGTTAATACAGTTTACAAAATGGTATAATACATCATTTTATCTAATACTATTACGAACTTATTGCTATTGAGATGCAAAAAGGGTAAATACGACTAAAAAGCAAACGATAAATATATTATTAAATTTTCATAATAAGAAATTGCAGGTGTACATAAAACAATCTTTATTTATAACAGGTGTTCAAATTGTCTGCCACCGACTCTAATACACGCTCTACATCTTCTAATAAAGGCTCTACTAAGAAAGCGTGCGTAGCGTCGTTCATTTATTTTGAAGCGGCCTCTTGAACACGGCTGCGTAATTCCTCCAAATTTGAAATCGTTTTCGAGTACACCTCTTCCTTTAGGCAACCCCAGTAAAAAAAGTCAAGAGGGTTTAAATCTAGGGATCGAGGAGGCCACAAATGGGACCCAAACGACCAATCCATTTATTTGGATATGTGGCATTTAAATAAGAACGGACGTTTGCACCATAATGTGCAGGACAGCCATCATTCTGTAGCCAATGGGATTCCTTATCTCCTCAGGCACTTCTCCCAATAAGGTTGGGAGATCATTTTGTAAAAGTTTAAGTAACTTTGGGAAGATAAATTTCCCGGCAGTTCGAAAGGACCAATAACTATCCCATTTAATATACCAGTCCAATAATTTATTTTGAACTGGTATTGCGACTTCTTCTCGCATTAGATTTGGATTTGAGAGTTGCCAGCTGTGCAGATTATGCATATTAAAGTATCCGTCTTTTTTAATGTAGATTCGTCGCTCCATAGAATTTTTCAAAGAATTGTGGATTTTCTTCTATTTTGTCAAGCATTTGTCGACAAAAACAATCTTGCATGGTAATCTCTCGGTTGCAGAGCTTGGACGCGTCGTGAATATGGTAAGGATGATATTTATTTATTTTCAGTGCACGGTGCACGGTCGTTTTTTGGATTACGGTGCGACGTGATATTGCTCTTGTAGAGGTAGATGGGTCTTGCTGAATTTCATCAAGCACAACATCTTGAGTATTAATATTCACTTGTCTTCCGGAGCTCGTACCACCAATGCCGCTGCCAGGTATTCTGCCATCCGAATAACAACTGTGGACTCTGATGAAAACACGGTAATCTGGATGACGCGCATTAGGGTACCTTTCCCTATAAAGGGCTGCAGCGGCACTTGCGTTGCCCCCGCACTCACCATAGATGAAGTGCATATTGGCGTATTCTTGTGCCGTGTATTGAATGCGTGGCATTTTGATTCACAGAATCAGTCCAGATACAAGCCAAGGCGTCGTAAAATTACCAAACAAAGTCCAAATCAGTAAGCAAAACGGGTAGTCCAATAAAGTAGCCAGAAGTCGTCGTTATAACACTGATTCAAACTCACGGAGAAATGAGAAAGGAATGCACACATGCGTTACCGAACAAGTCGAGAGACGCACTAAGTAAATGTCTTTGCTATGTGCCTGAAACCGATCCGATGATGACCAAACCGGTCTACAGTGTAAAATGTTTGAACATAGTACTCTCCTCTCACTCACTCATACTCTACAAAATCAACCTATCCTTGTCTCGTGTAAACAAAAAATGGACGGCTTGGGCCACGCTCAGGTAGTAAATAGTATTGTTACACCGTCCCTAGTGCAATAAAAAGTGACCCTTTTGTTACTGTTTAAGACTAGGTAATTGTTTTTCAATTTTCGTCTTAGTTACCCTTTTGCATCTCAATAGCAATAAGTTCGTAATAGTATTAGATAAAATGATGTATTATACCATTTTGTAAACTGTATTAACTCGCATTTTTTTAAAGACTTGGCACTTGGTTTCCATACTTTTTTTTACATGAAACACTCTCAAACTTTGTCAAAATTATTTTGTGATCAAATTTCATACTAAAAATTAAAATTGATATATTTTAGTTAAAAAAGTACAATAGATACTCATGTTATTTATTACTTTTGTAATAGTATAGTCTGTGAGGAGTAATAAAAATAAATAAAAATTAAAAGCTGCTGAAACCACCTGGAAATTCCTTTTTTTTTTTTTTTCGGCTGCGAGCAGACGAGCAGTCGGGCCCCTGATGGGAATGGTATCGCGACGCTACCGTGAGGACATAAGGTGTTAAATCTTGGGTTTTAAATCCTGGCTCCCGTGCCCTTCAAACCGGAACCGGTAATTTTCCACTACCTTCCTTGGAAAATAAACGCCCGGGTAACCCCAGACGGTCTCCTTAAAAGGGGACCTACCACCATCCTTAAAAAAGTAACCCAAAATTCTAGTTTCTAAAACACTATCCTGGAAATAAATTTTTTTTCAGTTAAATTTGCGTAAAAATATATTTTGGTCTCCAAAATTTACACCTTTGGCAAAACAAAATAATCACGCTTAGAAGATAAAGGTTAATCTTCTAAGCGTGAATAAATCATTGAAATAAATCCGGAAAGAATATACAAATAAATATAATTAATTTAATTCAATAAAATTATTTTTAATAAATTAATAATTTCCTAATATTAAAGTTCTATGTATCTTTTATTATTAACTTTTTTCAATATTTTTTACAAAAGTTGAAACTAACTCCACCCACTAGGTACGTCATAAACTGTAAGTTATAAGCCTCGTTAAAAAATTTTAATGGTAATTTTTCTTTTGCAGGATGTTTCTTGTCGCGTAAGCGGCTTTTTGCTTTGCCAAATGCTGCCGCTCTACCAGAACCCCGTTCTGTCTCTGGACTTAACGGGCTCTATGGACATCATACCAAACGTTCTGGTAAAGTGCATTCGTTAACTATTTACGTAAAGAAAATCGTAGTTCTAAATTTTACTTATCTTATCCTTATGGTTTTTGGTTTAAACTAGATTTTCGACTGGACGAGGGCCAACATAATAATATTTATCAATACAAGGCGTTTTAAAGTTGAATGGGCGCAATCCGAAAACTCAACTTTTGCCTTTCCATACAACGAAACGAGGTCGTTTATCCCGAAGTAAGGGTTTTCTAATTTTAAATCGCAAGGGTCTTACCTTTAACGATATTAAACTCGTGTTCTTAACGCTGAGTATCAAAAGGGGAACGAAGTCTTGTCCCGTTAACTCAAACCTTTTACCATAACGTGATCGGATCAATATTTCTCATTAACTTTGTATTATAATATTCTACTTTTAATTTTTCTCTTATAATTTTAAAAACAACTTGTTTTACTTCCTATAATTCTACATTATAATACTATATAATTTGACCCCTGCCCGCTTGCCTGGCTGGATTTCTATTTTAATAGTAAAAAACAATTTAAGGGGCAAAGATAAACGGAAAATAATATCAGTCATGGGAAAAGGAAGGAATAATGTGTACCGCGTAAAAAAATTGGAATTAGTACCACCCCAAAATATATATTGTTATTTTGTAACTAGTTATCAAACGGCCCATTTCATTCTGAAAACGCAAAATTATAACATCCACCAATGCAAAACAAAAAAAAAATCGAGGCTTAAATAATGTTTTCCTAAAACTTATCTACTTTAAAAACTAAAATGACAATTGAAATTTCTTAAAGTTAATTAGGGGAAAAATTAAAAACCTAGTATGGAAGTTAAAACTTTCTACGTAATAGTTGGGTGTGGTTAAAGTTCACATTTAAATTGCTTAAAATATAACTTTGCCTTTATAGGTAAAAGTACCATTCGGTCCCCTCGCTCAAATCCAAAGGATATTAAAAATTAAAACATTGATAAATTTAATGGTTTATAAAAGAATTAATTAAATTTTTAAAGCTCCTACTACTAAACATTCTCTTCTCATCATCCTCAAATAAATCCATTCAAAAGGCCTCCTCTAATTACACCCCTTCCTTAAAGGGGGTTTTTTAATCCGTATTCCACCGCTGGTCTAATGCGGGCTGGTGGGTGAACCATTTTATTCAAAGCCACATCCGATGCCATGGATCATCTTACTTTTCAGACAAAATTGGATGGAAAGGCCCAAATTATTCTGCCAAAGCTGGTTTCCCCAGGATTCGAACTTGACCTCCGGTTTTATGAAGCGGGCCCACTGGGCCCCGAAGGCGATGAATTTCCAACCTTGGTCAACCTTTCGTAACGGCGAAAACTTTTAACCAACAAGCGGGTCCTGACCCTTTATAATTAATATTATCATTTATAAATTAATATTAGATTTATATAGTACTAAAAAACAATCTTAATAGTAAGAGAACTGAAAATGTATTTATTTTATTCTAGAATGTCAAACGCGTTAGGTACCTTTTGTACCTAACGACGCGTTTGACATTTAATTTCGCTAAAATCTGTAACGTAATTGAATGGCATTCTAGTAGCTCTTAAATGTTGGGTTTATTACAAAGTAAGTTCTAAGTAAAAGCTTTCCAGAATTAATGTTTTTAAGAAATAAGAAGTTTATGTACCCTAAAATGTTTGAAGAGAATAATAAAATTGCCATCATTTTGTTTTTTCCATTACCTAATCAAGACAAATTATTTTAGGCTCAAGTTATTAATTACAACAATATTTCTTCCGATAATAAAGCATACCAAATGACAAAAAAGGATGATTAATTGTATAAACAAGGGTAGAAATTTGGTCAAAAAAACACTCTGCCTACGAGGACGGTTATAATCGGGTCTAATCTGTTTGTGCTTAAATGAAATGACCCGTAGCAAACGTAGATTGGGGTTCACCGAAACGTATAAACGTAGATTACACCAATTCAAGCTCACATGGGTTGTTAACAAAGGGTTTTATTTCAGTGAATTCAGCTGTCGTGATCTTTATGATATCAGACGGACAGTGGAAATACACTGCTTTAACGTGCGCTCATGATGGAATTCTGATAAAAAAATTGGTTGCTGTAAAATTGGTATACGGGCGAAAGTTATACGTGACAACGTCTTTTAATGGTAGAATAATTGTAATGTGAATATTCATTCTATACGAATGAATATTCACATTAGGATCAAATAAGAAAAACAATTCAAAATATTCAAATAACAATTTTTTAATAATAGCATAATGATACCCGTTCCGTGCTTTAAGCATGCCCCTCTTTCTCTTTCTCTCTGTCTCTTTTAACCCCATTATGGTTAGGATAAAATCTTTTACCTTTTTAAATAACTAAAAAAACTAAATGAATACTAAATTTTGTCTAAATATTTTATATCAATCTATTTCATTGTTTTGCCTTTCCGACTTGGTCCCAAGCTAAGAGAAAACTACAATGTATGCATGTATGAAAGTAAAAACTTACAGAAATATAAACAATCGAACAAATTAAAGAAAAGATAAATAGAAAGGTCATTTTGTAATATGACAATGTATCCTATATATAATTTATGTTATAAATCTAATTTCAAACATTAACATATCTAACGTGATAATTGAAACTTTTGAAATGATGTTGACATGAGGCTAGATATTTGTTTTAACTGCTAAAAAATCTGGTGATGATACGAGCTAATTATTGACGAAAAGAGCGTAGGAAAACTTAAATCTGCTCGTTTCCTTGCGACAGAATGTTACATTTCGTGTGTACCTATATATATTGAACCAACTCAGATGCTTCTAAACCTAGTAACCATAAAAGAGAAAACTCTGATGTTTTCATTAAACATTGCACATTTAATAATCAATAGCTAACCCGTATTTTATGTAAGGACTTAGAAAGTTATTACTCTTTTTTATTCACAGAATACTGCCATCCTTACGAGCCGTTCAAGTGTCCCGTGGATGGTAACTGCATCTCCATCCAGTACCTGTGCGATGGAGCTCCGGACTGCATTGATGGCTATGATGAGGACTCCAAGTTGTGTACTGCAGGTTAGTATATTTATCTAGTTTCTTTACTAATTTTTACTAAATGAACCAAGGCAACAACACAGATCGCATGTTTGTGTTAACGCAATACGTCATTTCAACAGTCAAGATTATTTCAACTTTATTTCGTTGACTATTGTCTCGATTGACTTGAAAAAAATCAATAATATTTATTGATAAGTAAGTTGTTTTAACATTAACTCGAACTTGCTCTCATAGATAGAATTTTGTAAAGCCAGCATATTAATAAACGCCATTGTCACAATTTAAATAAATCATTATAAAACTAAATTATTTACATTATACATATCAAATCCATTAATTTACGGATGTTTCGCGTTAATTATATATATTTATTACCAACGCTTCGGACTCTTTCCAGCATCCATGATCACGGCCAGAGTAAGTTTGTATATGTCTGTATCTCAATGTTTTCAGTCTGAAACTTATCAATAAATATTATTGATTTAATCAAGACACAAACTATTTACATTTATCATTTATTAAGCATGTAAATTGTACAGAAACAATCTGGTGCGATTAGCAAAACATGAATTTTGTTGGTTACCTCAACTTACTCGGGAGACATTATTGACGAAGTACCTAAGCAACAATGAAATAAATCAGAGTAGAGTTGTTGTTCGGGGAATGATTCTGAATTAAAATCCCTAAATAAAGACTATAGATCGAAAAGAGAAGTATAACATAACTTACTTTTATTACAAAGTACTCAGTTTTTTTACGGTCACTACCTTTTCCCGACTGAATAAATAATATTTTGTATTTCATTTGCCTTTCCTTAATAAAAAGAAGTGGAATGGAAATGATCATTCGACCCTTATTAATGACGCAACAATGGTACGATTGGGACTACTTAGTATTTGTTTGGAACTTCTATCGTAAGGTTTAATCACCGTGCCTTTTCTCACGCGAAAAGGTAAAGCCTTATGAGAAATTTTTCATTGGGATTAATTATATTTAATTGTATTATAAAACAACCTCAAATTTGTGGTAAAAGTTTAAATAATTTTTCAAACATGGAAAACGTGTTGCAGAAATCCATTTTGAGAATTTCGAATATAGGCGGAATATTTATTATTTTGTAATTCCGCATTTTATTTTTTATTTAATATAAACTCACTAGATACGTATTATATTACACTATTTACTAATGCATCATCAGCCTTTGATAGTCCACTACTGGACATAGGCCTCCCTAATACACCCCTTTCCATTGGGGGTTTGGATCATATCCCACCATGCTGGTCCAATGCGGGTTGGTGGGTGGACTGACTTTACATGCCACCGACGCATGGATCATCTTACTTTCAGACAACTGGGTGATCGGCCCAAATTGCCCTAACCAACTAGGAAACCACAATGAAAATTTGTTGTGTCCCCGCTGATTCGAACCCATGACCTCCGAGTTTCTAAAGCACACGTCCATACCACTAGGCTACGGAGGCAGTAACTAACTATTTACTAATACTAATGCATATTAACTGCCTTCGTAGCCTAGTGGTAACGGCGTGTGCTTTGGTCCTGCATTCGAATCCTGCTGGGACTCAACAATTTTTTCTTGTTCGTTAGCGCAATTTGTGCCGATCACCCAACTGTTTGAAAAGTAAAATGATCCATGCGTCGTAAGGGCAGAATAAAATCGATCCACCTACCGACCCGCATTGGACCAGCGTGGTAGATACGGTCCAGAAACCCCCTAAGAAGGCGTGCAGTATGGGAGGCCTACGTCCAGCAGTAAACTAACACGGGCTGATGATGTTGATGAGATACGCCCAATGTCTTCTTCTATTATTAGAGAAAAAAATGGCTGTCTAGAAATTTCATTATAAAAAGGTTACAAGGTAGCCAATATCGCTGTCGAGTCACAAAAACCAGAGGGCACAAAAAAATGTACTTAATCTAAACCTTCCATGAATTATCTACACAATGTAAACCATAACAACGTCATGACGGCACAGACGTCTTTTTTTATCGCCCAAGAAGGCACAAAAAGCAGTCGGATCACCTGAAGGAAAATGGTCACCGCCGTCCATAGGCATCGGCAATACGAAACATATCAACAACGCCATCTACCGTAAGACATAGGATGTTACATCTCGTTTGCCCAGTAAGTACGCTGGCTACGGTGCCCTTCAAATCAAAACTCAGTAGTGTTTTCACACTACAGCTTTGTGGAAGAATAGTGGCACCGTGGTGGTTCCTGTTCCACCTCCGTCTTTCCTATGGTTGATACTCGCAAAGCTGTCAAAAATAAGTGATTGTGCACCAATGAGAAAGCAATCTGTTCGACCTTGTGGTGTTGCCATGTATTATGGTAATCTACATCATATTTAACAAAATTGTAAGTGTATACTCTCTCTTATCATTATAGTTTTACATACATCGATAAACAATTACAATTTAATATCCATTAACGGATTCCCTAGTCACGAACACCATGATACTAAGCGTGCTAGCATGTTATACGTATATTTGAAACAACATGATGGAGAAAGAGATTACATCCGATTTGCTATTTAAATTAAATATTTAAATAGTTACTAATATACTAACCCTCAATTAATATTTAACTATTAAACAGTTATCATTTTAATTATAAACACGAAAAAGATAGATTTAAAAAAAGGAATAAACATAAAATGTAAAACATAATATTAATACTAGAATACATAGAATTATTTCTTCCAAAAACTAGGCTCCGAAGAACAGTGAAATCTTTAATGGGACAATGTATACCTTCTACAATAAATACAGATAACGTTCAGCTTTTATCTGTAGATAAATTTTAAAACGTTGTAAAGGAACGTTTGTGTGTTAAAGGATATTATTGTTGTAATGACTACTTGATAGATAACACAACCTGGTAATGAACTGTTCGCTCCAGGCTATTTCAAAGTAGTAAAGTGTAAGGTATTATGTAAAAATTTTGTAAAATTCGCTGAGTTTCTTCCGCTGGTTCTACTCAGGTGTATTTGACAATCAATAAGAAATTGTAATGCTTCCATTGAATAAAGATATTTGACTTTGACTTTGGTAGATTAAACGGTAACCGGAAAATCTTTCGTTAATTATAATTGTTATACATATGAAGTTCGTTCATATTTCACTTCTTATTTATGTTAATTATACAATTTTACATCGAAAAGCATAATAAGCAATTTAAACTATGGAAATTTAAAACTTTTAGTTTATGTTATATTCGTATATCACTTATATTTAATCAGTTACGACAGTTTTCAAGAAATTAAAGATTCATGCATAATAAAACCTTAGAAGTGACCAATCACAAATTTACCAACTTCGTGAATCTTTTTGCATAATTTTGCTCAAATTACAACTTTTCTGGGTCCATATTTTCGTCGCCCCATTTTTATTTACACGAGATTGGCCAATTTTACAATTTTCTTAAAAATATATCTTTTTTAAATATTCATGAACGAAATTTTATTTATATCTTCAGTAGATGAATTTTATGAATTCTAGATTTACTTATTCAATGAATTGCACTAGGTTCATTTGTATTAGTTGAATAATTATAAAATATTGGTAATGTAAAATAAAATAGTGTATGCTTACTAAAGTGTATGCCCTGCATATTTATCATAATAATACTTGTATTGAAGACTATTTCTTTATTATCTATGTACCTACTCGCCGACAATACAATGGCCGCTGTCTATTGATAAGAATGCGTTCGCTTCTAGTGTATGACTTATCTTTAATCCGAATGAAAATTGGCTAAACTAAAAACATGTTTATCGACAACATATATATTCAAATTCAAATTAAAAACTTCTTTATTCAATTTAGGTTCAATCCACCAGTGGTTCGGAAGATTTGATCTGTCCATAGAAAAACCAGAAGTTCTGTGGTCTTTCACTTTTTTTCTATACAATTGTTTAGCTAATACAACACAATCATTCATATGATATAAACCTAACATTTATTAACGCAGAACTACCACCGATTTTAAGTTTTGGTCTATCCATAAAAGAACCAAAAACACTGCGGTCGTCATATTTTAATGTAAATGTTTAATCAATATATTACAATCATTCATATGACATAACCTTAACACTCCAAGGGGATATGGCCAGGGCCGGGGATAAATCATTTCTACACATTTTGGGTCCTATTTTGGGATGTATTTCGTATCAGAATAATAAGTTTTTTATATTGACTACTTACTTTATGATAAATCGGTACTTTAATGATAAATCAATGAGTGTCATTTTGAATATTGTACTTTCAGACACAAAATATACAAAAAAGATGTGTCTTGTTCTTGCCAACCTGAACCTGGTTAACCCGAAGGGCTCTTTGTGACCCCTGCGGTCTCAATTTCCTTTTACCACACAAATGTAATAAACTTTCCACAAAAATGTAGACACGGCACGTATTAGTTGCAGTAATATAGATTAAAATCACCCGACGTAGCGTTCACGAGGTGAGGTCGTGCCAAAACGAATAACTCGTTGACCTTTCAATATGGAATCGATATTCACTATTTTTGTCTTTTAAGTAAGTTCTTATTTAAAAAAGTTTATTGGTTATTTTGACATTTTTCGTAAGTTTAAAGTTCGCTGGTCTTTTAAATGTCTAGAGATTTTTATAGAACTTATTATAATCCTATTAGTATTATTAATTTGTAGTATATATGTTTATTACTCTATAACGATTTACCTACGAGATAGATTTGGATTTTAAACGCATTATATAACTATCAAACGAGAATAACAATAACATAGGCTAGACTAAAGTGAAGATGATTAGTTTTTACATATAAATTAATGTATTGTTATGCTTTCAGTTCCGTTGTCATCGCACAAGTTTTAAGACGAAAAATATTATAAAGCAACAAATGGTACATGTAATTACATTGAATTGAAGTACATGGAATGCTCAGATGTAAATTGGAGAAACATTCATATTTGATAGTTTAATGCTGTATTTGTGTGGCAATTTCTAGAAAACCTATTTTTGTAGCGGTCTAGGACCATGATTGAATCCGGTTTAATTAATGGAATAAATTGTTAAATATATATAATCTACCTAAAAATATGCGTAAATGATGTAAGCTTATTTAGCGTCTAATCTAGATTTTACCAACTTAAAAAGCATGAGCATTGCAACATATATTTTAGTCCACAAAATAGATTATCACTCAAACATATTAGTATTCATGTGATAAAACAACTTATACATAGCCGTTTGTCGTAAAATTAGTTGTACCACATTATTTTTGAGATCAATTTAGTTGTTAGTTCTACACGAAAAGTTTTCCGCGTACAGTTTTTTGTGAATAAAGTTTTTTAATATTATTATTCAGTATGTTTCTCAAATATTTATTTACTACTAGCTGTTGCCCGCGACTTAGTCCGCGTGGTAAATGTTTAAAAAATCTATGCTTCTTTTTTTTTTTTTTTTAAATGTAGCCTAAATTATTCACAATTACATCTAGCTATCTTTTACGAAAAGTCTCTTCAAAATCGCAACAGACATTTCGTAGATTAGCCAGAACAAAACAGACAGACAGATACAGAAAAAACGCTAAATTGTTATATATATTGGTTATATATCACAATGAAATCGTTTAAAACCAGTTATTTTGGTTTGAATAGATTTTATCTGCTCAAGTGCTCAAAAAATAAAAAATCACAATATAATAAGTTAATATGTAAATGAACGCGATAAAATCCGTTAAAGTCCTTTTATTTGATAATACCTTTATATTATTGTGTTGAGGTAATCTATTGACACTATCGGAAGTTATCTCTAAGTTTATTGCTTTGATACATATTCCTCCCTGGGGTATAACAATACCGTTTCACTGAAATTTACTACGATAATGGACCCAATTGGGTCCGACGTTGTGAGTAATATTTATGTTCTCACAAATTATTCGCCAGAAATTCACCGAATAAATGGCGTACAATAACTGTGCAATACTCAACACGTATAGGACTTTGGGTAATGCTTTATTAAAGAAGATATTATAGTTAAAGTAGTCCATATTGATATTATAAAGATAAAAAATGTTTGTTTGTGTATTTGTTTATTTTGAATAGGTTTCTTGTAACCGTTAATTAAATTATGATAAGATTATTATTTTAAATATTAAATATTTATCGATAACAACTTTATAGTCATAGTAAAATCCATTTTAAATCATAGCTTAAAGTACAATACAATGACAATAGTTATGCCGTAACTGTTTCTTTACTGTCAACCTGTTATTTAACTTTCTTTAAAGCAATTATTATTACCAGTCTTTTTTCTTATTTCATGAAACTAATAACGAGGCATACATAGTCTTTTATAATTACGATATCACACCTACTTGTCAACGGACATGAGTTATAATGGTTTGTAACACCGTGTATCTTCAAACCGCATCACAGAATGCTCAGTCGACGGTAACCAAATTAACCCTCATTAAGTCCTCTGAATCACATTTAGTCAGAACTTTACAGTATTGCTTTAAATATTTCAAGTGTATTAAGATTCTTACAATAAATTACAATGATAATAGTTATGCCGTAACTTATTCTTTACTTTTAAAATGTTATTTTATTTTCATTTAAAGAATCTATATATCTATATTATTAATGATCGATTTTTGTGCATTTTTACGCATGCTATAATTTTCTCCGCACTGCTAATTATTGTTAGCTAACCGATTTCAGAGTAATAACTAGGTTGTTTTTAATTAGAGATTTAGTCGCAGCATACAAACATAAACTAACATAAAGAGAAAAAACGCAAGAACGACTTTTTACATGTCCATACGAAGCATGGATCAACTTACTTCACAGACAATCGAGTGATTGGCCCGTATCACCCTAACCAAGTAGGAAACTTAGAAAGTAGTTGGGTCCACGCAGAATTCGAGCCCATGAACTGTGATTTCTATAGCGCAAACACATACCATTAAGCCAATAGTTAGTGCATCTAACAGTACTATGTTCCGGCCTAATTTTATGTAGAAATCGATGGAATATCGAAACGTAACATGATTACACTGAAGGCAGCTGATGCACTTTAAAATTGAATTAAATTCGTTTTTATTTATTTTTCTCCCTATTTTATTTTGTTACGCATCAGATAACAACAAAAGTATGATCTTAATAGCTTTATGTCACGTGTTCAGTGAAGCAGGAAAATGTCTTAAACCCACTTTCCCACGAAATAACCAAAGTTTCACAGTTAAGTAGAGTTTGTTGTACGCGTTGGATCGCACAGCGGATTATCACCACAAAGGTCCATGCCCGGCTGTAATAAATCACAATAAGGCTCGATCGTGGGTTCATGACCTCTATGAAAACTTTAGTGTTTAAAGAGAATATAGCAAATTAACAAATAATAAGACATTACGCTGAGAAATCGTAACTTTCATGTATTTCGTACGAATTTTTTTTTTCTAGTTATTTTACCAATAGGTTTTATGAGTTGATTCGCCACAGGATTTGAATCTGCGTCTTACGGGTTGTTTAGCAAATTCCAGAGATGATTATTATATGGATATTTTCTGTAATGAGTAAATAATAACTTTTAACCTCACAATTTTTCAATATACCTATACTTGAGTCAGAAAAGGTAAAGATTGCGAAAAATTTATATAAGCCATAACATTGTTATGGCATTATACGCATTACCTATTTATTAATAAGTAGATATTTCGGCCAAAGTTCGAATCACCAAGGGACAATCCAATTTTAATAGTGCTATACGTGGAAGCCCTAAACTTTTATGGGTATTATTATTAGATTAATTTATAGCAAATTCGTGTCAGTTATACAATATAAGCAAACTTAATTATTTACAATATCTACCAATACTACTACATATCTATTTAATGAAAGTAATTAACTTACCGTCGAGATTAAGGTATAGGGCTTTGCTTTAGAAACCGGAGGTCGTGGATTCGAATCCTGCGGGGACTCAACAAATTTTCATTGTTGTTTCCTAGTTGGTTAGGGCAATTTGGGCCGATCACCCAATTGTCTGAAAAGTAAGATGATCCATGCGTCGGATGGGCATGTAAAAAGTCGGTCCACCCACCAACCCGCATTGGACCAGCGTGATGGGATACGGTCCAAAACCCCTAATGGATAGGGGTGTATTAGGGGAGGCCTATGTCCAGCAGTGGACTATCAAAGGCTGATGATGATGATAGAAAATCGCCATTTTTTTCATTTGATAATAAACAAATTTCATATTGAACGATGTTTCATTTATTCTTTTTATTTTGACGTCTTTATTGATTTTTAAATATTAGTATTGTTACCATGCGTTATCGATTCTTTCACCTAGCCATTTGCCCAAGTTATCATGGGGTTGACTTCTAATCGATCAAGGTTTACTAGAATAACAGCTTTTACGCAGAGCGACTGGCATCTGACTCCACAACCCAAAGGGTAAACTGAATTTTAATGCTGAATTATTTTTCAGTAAATTTTGAGGTGCTGGCTTGCTATACGGCTACCAAATGTGGTCTAGACAACCGGGCCCGACTTTTTGCATGCCCATCTGACGCATAAATAATTTTATTTTTCAGACAATTGGATGATCGGCCCATCGGCTGAATATTGCCTATTTAACAAATCGAAACGTGATGCGGATCAGAAAGTGTGAAATGTCGTAACAAACGCCATTAACTTCCTACGACTTCTTGAAAAATTAGCAAAAAAAATACTTATTGGTTACATGGAACACATTGAATTCTGCAAATTTCGTTACATTCAAGAAATGTCAAAGATTATTTCTATACACAAAAAAACCAACACACATTATTTATATTCATGGCGGCAAACACGAAATTTTCACGGCAGGAAAACGTGGCTGTTTTCACTGTCAATCACTCGCTTAATTGAGTTTTCGGAAACTGTCGACACGTTTCCCGCGTCCAATTTTCGTCCCTGCGCGGAAATAGAAGAAATAATTTCATCTGCCACAACGATATTGTGTTGTCACATTAATTTCCTTATCCATGTTAAGGTCGAAATAGGACTTGCAACATATGTTCTTATGTAATAAACGGACAGATGGGGACAAAATATAAATGATCATAACAAGATTTATTAACGATCGTCACTGATTTAGAAACATAATAGGTGCGTAACTAGTGTACATATAATCATCATCAGCCTTGTTAGTCCACTGCTGGACATAGGCCTCCCCGTATGCACGCCTTCAACATTTTAGGAGGTTTTATACCGACTTTTTACATGCCCATCCGACGCAGGGATCGTCTTACTTTTCAGACAATTGGGTGATCGGCCCGAATTGCCGAGGCAGTACATATAATACCTATATTATTTTAATCTTTATTTTGCTGCATTTTAGTAAATTATACCGACATTAGATTAAATATTTCAGAAGTATTTGGTCCAATGTTGGAAAAAGTTTACGTAACACTAGTTATCTTTCAATAAAATTTCAATTTAATTAATTAAATTAAAAAAAGAAGATAAATAAAAAAAAGTAGTTGGAGGCAGGAGAAGTAGAAGAAACGGATTTTATCGCTTTTTACATATTAAATTATATTTTCGTCGTGGAAAGTTTTAGAAACGTCAGAAATTAAAATAAAATATGTAAATAAACGCGATGAGGACTCATAATGCATTTCGCATTAAGAGTCCCTTTACTTAATGATGTGGATCATTCGCATAAAATAATCATGATCTCTATAAAGATTTGTCAAAATAACTTTAAATAATAGGTACCATTCGTAGTGAAAACTCAACGGGAAAAATAATATTATGTTATATCAAATACAAGGCAATGCACTATCTCAGAGAGTGCTTTCAAAGCGGGTTACAAAAAATGCTAAAAGCAATTTCACATTGCTCTGATGCTATATTATTTCAGCTTTCTCTTCCATTAACAGATAATATTCAAACTAATAACATCGCTAAAAGCGTTTGTATTTTTAAAACAGTTGTGATATTTGTCTAAAAGCTTTTAAACAATTACGAATGTGTGTTAGTCTTCAACAAATGTTATGTCAATAAATATCAAGCTTTTGATTCGAAATATTTATGAAGTTAAGGTAAAACTAAGTTTTTGCTTAATATATTAAATAATATAACAAAATTGACATTATTAAATGTTTATACTAAAAGTCGTTTAAAGTAAGTTTTTATGTTTTGAATTAATATAATATATATTAACAAAAAATTTAGTCTTCAAGTTTCAATATTTCGTCGCCAGTATTAGCTTAAAACAACGCCATAAATATGACAACACTTCGTTGTTGTAGGTAAAATACAATTACATATATTATTTTGCATATTTATAGACTACGGGGGCTGTTTGATAAGCCGTTTTAAAATTATGATTATAAATAGTGCATTGAAAGGTTACATTTTTAGGCCTTACCTTGCATATTTTAGAGGACGACGAGTATCAGTGTCAAGCTAAAACCAAGTTTGTGGGGTCGCCACCCTTGTCCCATAGCCGCTATCTTGAACATAGGGTTTGAAATGGTTTCTGCGATGTATTTCTTAAACTATTTGTCTAATAAAAAAATTCAAACATTTGTCGTTGCAAATTAAATATTGTACAACTTTAGTCTAATATTTTTTTGTCTAAAAAACTATAAATAAAAAAGCGAAAATGTTAAGAAATTCGAGAAAAAAATTATATTCTTCGATATAACTTTTTTCTTATCATTTTGGAAAAATGATATCAGAACATTTTTGTAGGTCGTTTTTTTAGGAACATATTTTATGGCTTACATTTTTTTCATTAAGTCAATAGCTAAAGTCTTACAGCGCTCCGAAGTAAGTACTATTTTACAGTACTATTGACTATGCATACATTACGCGTGTGTACTAATAATTGTCATCTTTTTTTTTTGTTATTATAATTTTTTTTAGTTATTAGTTTTGCAATATTATTAACAATCATCCTTATATATTGACTGCCTCCGCAGCGTAGTGATACGTCCATAAACCTTCTAATGAAGAAGACGTGCATAAGGGAGGCCTATGTCCAACAGACTAACATAGGCTGATGATGATAATGATTAATAATTAATTATTGACTCTTTTAGCTTTACACTCACCATCAAAAAAATAAAATTGTGTCGTCTAAAAAACGCAACCCAAAATGTAAGTTCAATGGAAATGGCACTGTGGCACAATAGCATTGCTAAGATATTTATAATATCGTGCTCTACGACCGCCAAATGATGATACGTGGAATAGCTAAGACATTAATCATCTTTACTGACATAGTACATAACGTCCTGCATAGAAATTAAATGGACTTCATAAAGCCCTCCTTTCATTTTTATGTATTCAGCAAATGTTTAGGAATATCGCAGGATATACATATAGTTTTGACAACTCTTTTAGATAATATTTTCGCTATTTCAGCAAAGAGACCTCCGGTTGAAGAGACGGCTTCGTTCCTGCAATCCCTTCTAGCGTCCCATGGCCCCAATTATCTGGAGAAACTGTTCGGGAGCAAGGCCCGTGATGCCCTGGAACCTCTCGGTGGAGTCGAGAAAGTCGCCATTGCTTTATCTGGTAAGGATAAATATATAACACTACTTTCGTGGAATTAAATAGGCAATTAATTACTACACGCTTGCAAATTTTATTTGATAAGATACACATTATTAAAAGTTGTTTTTTATTTTAAAAAATAAAGAATTTAATTCGTTATAGAAATTTATTATTATATCCGATTATTATTATTATTAAATTTATCTATTTTCTTCATCAACCAAACATTAAAATAGTTTTGATGATATATTCACTCTGCCTCCATGTAGATCCAGTGAGGTATAGGACGTTGCTTATAGAATCCGACGGGTCGTGGGTTCGAATCCTGCAGGGGACTCAACAAATTTTCATTGTTGTTTCCTAGTTGGTTAGGGCAATTTGGGCCGATCACCCATTTGTCTGAAAAGTAAGATGATCCATGCGTCGGATGGGCATGTAAAAGTCGGTCACCACAACCGCATTGGACCAGCGTGGTGGGATACGGTCCAAAACCCCTAATGGATAGGGTGTATTAGGGAGGCCTATGTCAGCAGTGGACTATCAAGTGCTGATGATGATAGATGATATAATTCACTTTCTCCGTAAAATGAATATCTGATATTTCAGAATATTAAGTAGACGTCATCATTGACCTGCTGTCATAAACTGCCCCAGACGTCTGATGTGGAAAGGTGCTATTCATGAACCGGAAGGTCGTGGGTTGAATCTACAGGCTCAATCAAATTGAGTGATGTTTCCTAGTTGGTTTGGGCAATTTGTTCCGATCACCCAATTGTCTGAAAGATAAGACGATCATGCGTCGGATGGGCATGTAAAGTCGATAGCCCACCAGCCTCGCTTAGACCTATCGTGGGTTCGGTCAAAAAACCTCTAATGGATAGGGTCATTAGGAGCTCATGTACAGCAGTGGACTTCCTCTGATAATGATGATGATGTAGTCAATAAACATTAATATACTTAGTACCAAATAAACAACTATAATGATTTTCTAACTTTAAAACTCAGAATCTCAAACATCGAGGATCGCTGACGTGCGCCATATTAGAGGTCTGATCTAGACATCTTAGATTCTGTGTGTTAAGAGACATAGTTGAATCCGATTTGGTATTTGAAATCTCTGGGCATTCAAGCTCGAGCTGGCGATGTAAGTTTTCCTGGAAAGCTGGTAACCCGGTTCTCGACTGGAATAGCCGAGTCAGCTCTATTCTACCACGTCGTCCAATATGCCCCTATTGCTGCGCTTCTCATGCACCTTCATCTACTACTCCTCAAGTATAAAAATAACTAAGATCCTACTTTAGTTTCTAACCTGCTAAAATGAAAACCTCCACCTACCTTTCCTAGGTCGATTGAGAATGTTTACTGCGAATCAGAAGTCGTTTTAGCTTACTGTTTAAATCGATTTCCTCACAATCGCACGTAGCTCGATTTTAAGCTAAATGAACTCTGTTGGTAATTAAACATATTAGAGCAGTTATTAACAAGAATGTAGTACCAAAAACAACAGTAGTAATCATGTGTAGCTGCAAGACGAGAAGGTATTAATTTTCGAATTACCGTAGTTTAGGTATATTTTTATAAAGCTTCATTATTACATAGTGTTAGTGGAAGAAGTTATGTCGGGGAACAATTCTCGCGTCTATATTTCGTGAAGTGCTACTGATTTATTATGTAGACTCTATGCACGATCTGAACTATTTTATTTCCTTTTATCGTTCCGTAGTAACACAGTCGATGATGGTTACATGACCTTTTGCATATTGTTACTTATCTCAGTATATTATACAAATTAATTTAATGTCTAATTTTTAAAAGGTTTTATCACTTTATGTAGCACTTCGGAAACCCGGACACAACTTTAGCATTGTTATGTGTGTTCGTATTTTGAATGTCGTCCTCCTTGTGTAAGCTTAAAATTCCTCTTTCCCCTACCAAAACGATCGACAGAGGCGACTCCACGAATTCGGCACGAGTTCTGAGCGAGATATAAAGCTAAAATGGAAACTGTCCCTAGTTAGGAGTATAATTATAAGAAACGTATAAAGAATGCATGCGCTTTATATCTGGCTTTTGAGAAGATCCAGTGTAACAGCCACGGATACATATCATTAAAATTTTAAGACGAAATATATTATCGTAGGTTACCAGTAGTTGGATAAAGTACAATTATTTTAATACAATCGGTATTGTAGCGTTTACGAACATATTATGATCTCTTTAGCGGAATTAGAACGACATATCATTGAAAGCATATTGGTGCTTGACGACCGAAACATATCAAAGTTATGTGATTAATCTTTAGATCGTGCGTTTATTATATTAAAGAGTATGATGGTATTTTTATTGTAGTGCTGATATTTCAGATTTTTAATCTAATGTTTCGAAATCTATCATATTATCTATCTATAGGATTAAACCTAATGTTGTAATCGGTGTTATATAGTGTTTGCAACTTTTGTCGAATGCGAGCATCCTGATTCAGATTATTGAGCGAAACAAGATCAACAGCTAAGTCTTTTCCAAAGATTTAAATACATATAAAACATAAATTGTATGCTTTAATATTGCTAACATTATCTGTAAGAGTCGTATCACGAAGAGCTCCTCAAATACAGAAATATAAAAGCTGTGTTTCACAAAAGTTGCAAATTGCTATAACCAACGATAACATCAAAATTTAATCTAATTATACACATTAACGGAACTTGCGATTCTATCCACATCCGTAGTCGTATCACCCAAAGTAAGTAGTATTTTAAACGTTTATTAAAGTAGTGTTACTATTAAGGGTATCCTTGGAATGTATGAAGCGGGCATTTGCGTCAGATCTTTCAAGTTAATGTCGATTATAATCTATGTGTCTACGATAGGCGATTTTTGAACTCTATTAGTTAAATGTGTTTTAACTAAGTATATAGCTTAAATGTTCTTGAATATCAAATAAATCAATGAATCATCTTGAAAGTTGAGTTTTATTTCAAAATCCCTTCATATAAGTATGTATGTATTTCTTACAATATTTCCTCTTTTCTTTAGCCATTTTTGTGTATCCAGTTTTGTATGAATGACAGTTTGTTCTTAGAATATGACCTGACCTTCAAAAAGAAAACGGCTCAACTGCATTGATTTGTTTTTTAAAATAAAAATTTACTAGAATTCAATTCATCTAGTATTGGATTGTAGTAGATTTGAAGGCACAGAGGTCTTATATCAGTTGCCAAAGATAAACTTACTAGCCCTCACTGTCGTTATACAATCCTATCCGATGGCTAGATTATCGTTATTTTCAAAAAAATCATTAATCGGGCCATAATGGTCTAATTAACGACGAAATAAAAGGACACAAAGCGTTTTCCTTGCTGGAATAGAACCCATGACCTCCTGTTTGCAAAGAGCAAAGCTGATACCACTTGGTCATAGAGGCGATGTTAGTAATGTTTTATGTACTGGATGATATTATTTTATAGTTCAATTAAATGATGCATATGCTCATCATAACAATATATTAAAAGAATGTACACACTGTACGGGAAAACTGTTAAATAATTTAAACGTACAAACAGACAAAAATTAGAGGTTAAATAGAAGGAACAACAAGACAGCTTCTGAAAAAGTCAAGTCAGACGCAGATTAAATTATCAATGCCCGAACATAAAAGTCAATTATCAAGGCCTTTTTAGTGAAACAGGTCTCAATAGCACTTTCTTCGGTTTATGCACGACGGGGTTTAAACCAGAACTATTTAAACACTGCCTTAAAAGCTCGGGTCCTGACAATGAGCTTATAAGACAGCCAGCCAGGCCTAGATTAAATTCAGTCAAAATCCAATTTGCGAAACGAGACATTTATTAAACTCTTATGAACGTTGAAATTACTACTTGAAACCTTACTTGTTGTTGAAAAAGACTGGCAGGAAACAAATGAGAACTTGCAAATAGATGAAACTATTTCCAAACCTTTCTATACTTAAAAACAATTAACATCCACCATTTCGGCTGATGTATCAAAAGCCTTAAAAACTAAATGTAACTCTCCCTCTATATTCTTTAAAAGAAAAGAAAGAAAATAAAAGCCTTTGCAAGGTCAAAGCACATTGACAAAATTGGCGAGTGACTGAAAGGTTCGCATAGCTCGGGCAATCGGACCTTTTGGTTATTTGCTTCTCTTTTGCGTCAAACTTGACTCTGGAACCTTCTAACTTGCTCGGTGGGTTTTAGATGCTAAAAATGCCGTCTAAGTACAAACTCAATAGGAACATTACTGGTTTCCCTAGAATTCCAACAGTCAAGTGGGCATTACAGAATTTCTTCGCTTGCTTGGGACATGTGCTCGTAAGTCGGCATCAGTATTACGAGTTTTTTCCGTATCTCATTCATTTTGAAAAATCTTTCTTCAGGCACTTTCCCAAAACTTCTTCTTCTTCGAGTGCCGTCTCCTATCGGAGGATGCCAACCCTCATGGCAATTTGAACCTTTGACACCGCTGCTCTAAATAAAGAACGTGTGCTCTTGTTGTACCATTGCCGTAGATTTTTAAGCCCAATATGTTCGTCTTCCTCCTGGATTTCTTTTTACTTGTATCTTTCCCTATAAATTAAGTGTAATAGTTCTTATTTTTTGCCTCGCATTATATGGCCAAGATACTCTAACTTTCCCCTTTTAATTGTTTTTAACCCTTCCAGTTCTTTCCCCATTCGTTCCAACACTACTTCATTACGCACTTTGTCCCTCAAGATATTTTAAGCATCCTCATGTAGATCCACATTTCAAAAGCTTCGAGCTTTTTGCACATGGCGTCTGTTAAGGTCCAAGCTTCAACACCATACAGAAGAATGGCGAAGATGTAGCAGCGCACAAGGCAGGTCCGAACTTTAATGTTTAGGTTCCTATCGCAAATAAGTTTTCTCATTTTGTTGAAAGCACTCCGCGCCTGTTCAATTCTACATCGAATTTCCAATCGATGATCAGCTTGATCATCAACAAAACATAGTAAATATTTGTATCTTTGTACTCTTTCAAGTGAACGATGGTTACAAAATAAGTTAATAGTTAGTGGTGGGAATTTTGTTACAACCATATACTTAGTCTTTTTAATGTTGACATTAAGACCGTGCATTGAGCTAGATGTCCGTACTCTATTTATTAATAAATGTAGATGATTCGGACTTGGTGCTACAGGTGGCCCATAAGTCCTTTGAAAGTAAAATTTGAATAAAATAAACAGGGCGCGTGAGCGGTGGAGAGGAAGGGGGGTAACTTCGGTTTCGGAATTTAGTCCGATGGAGCGTTTTACCGGAGCGGACCGTGCGTTTTGGGCGAGTTTATGAAAACGACAATCGGCAAACCGTTGCGCGGCGTAAATTTCGAGACACAAAGGTTTCATAACTTTGACGACACTCCAACTCTTCAAACGATTAAGAATTTGCAAATTGAGGAGACCGGTTTGACGTTAGATAAACCGCGGTTGGGTCGCCCAAGGACGTCACGATGGAACAAAAATATACCAGGACAGTTATTCGCGAAAATCAAACACAGTCAACTCGTAAGGCGCCAGAGCATTAAACGTATCCAGGACATCGTTACAACGGATTTTGAAAAGATTTATATATGCACCCACAAAATTCAGTTGGTTCAAGAATTAAGAAACTGACGGTATTCAAAAGACAAAATTATGGAATGAAATGTTGAATCGGTTTACTTCCCAATAACATAATGTTCTCGACGAGGCTCATTTCCATCTTAACGGCAGAGTAAACAAAATTGCCGCTATTGGACCCCATCAATCCAAAACTTAAGCATGAGCCCTACATGGTCCGAAAGTGTTTGGGCTGCCATGTCAGCCCATGGTATCCTAGGGCCTTATCTTTGAGGATGGCAGAGGCGCGCAGACCGCATGCCCGTTATCCGTCAACTTTCCTGGCAAAAGTGATCTCTAAGAGGGACATTTCCGCTCCACGTAGTCTAGATCTGACCCAATGGATTTTTTGTGGGCTACCTTAAGGCTGTAACGACACAAACCCGCGGTCAATTGAGGCTAAAGAAAACATCTGCAGAGAAATGAAAGCATTTCGCAGGATGCCCGCAGTCATCGACAATTTTAGAAGTCGTTTGAAGAGTGCCGGATCGCAACGGATTACATTGGATGTTATTTTAAAAAACTAATTCCGTTTTTGCTTTTTTGTAAATAAAAATTTAATTCAATGTAATTATTTTATTTTTAATAATTTTTTTTTATATCAAAGGACTTTGGGCCACCTTATAGGTATCGTATCATCTGAACGGATGTTATTACCTTATCCATTTATATTTATTCCGACTTAGATCCTTAAGCCTTCAAAATGGTTTCGAGAAATATTGAACAAGGTGATTACAAAATTACCTTGGAAAGCCTCTAGATAGATATCTTCAGGAGTTTTCCCGACGCGAACACCACCCTTTGATTCCAAATAAGTTTTGAAAAATCTAATATCCTTAGAATCAGTGGCGGACAACAGGGGGCGGAAGGGCGGCCCCCCGGCCTCACGTCTTTCCCCCAAATTTTTTTCGCATTTTCATAATACTTTAAAAATAAGCAATATTTCGTTTCACATGACTTCATCAAGTTCCACTACACCATCGAAAGTTTTACGGTCTAATTTTTTGCAGAACGCGTCCAATACTCAGGGGGTTCGCTTTTGGGTCTTCCCTGAATGAAGAAAGTGAACAAAATCAATTTGCCCGCCTCATTTCATTGCATATGTCGAAAAAAGTTTAAAAATATATATTTTTTTTACTTTGGTAATTAAGGTATTTATGTAAAAAATTTGGGTAAAAAACACATTTCTGTCCTCTGTCCCAAACAGCACCCGAAATCGGCTTTTGAAAAGGCGATCGCACAGACCTGTCCAACTACATGACGGGTGCGTTTACTATTCTTCAAAATACTGGAGTTAATTATCAAGTACCGACTTATTCGGTACCTCGATAATCACTAGCTTATCAACAATCGATTGTATATCATTCGAAGTGGTCGTTCGGCTAGTTATCGGCTATAAAGTTTACCTGAGTCACGGGTGGGCGGAGGCAGGGACAAATAAGAGTGTGTTAGTTTGTCTCGGCGTCGCGAAAGGCTTTGATCGCGTTTAGCACGGGGTACTTTCTGGGAAGTAACCATCTCATGGGTTACGTGATAAACTATTCAAAAGGATATCCAACTTTCTCATGAATGAAGTATTAAAGTAGTTGCTGTCGGTCAATGATACGACACAATACCTATGAATACTAGTCTCCCACAAGGCATGTGTACTAGCCCTGACGCCATATCTATTACAATTCAACGATTTATAACTCATTAGCAATGCTGCTCAGGCGCACACAGGGGAATCTTTAAATACCCACCGAGCAAAAATTTATCGGGTACCTATGTGTTGCAGAGGAGCACAACAAACTTGGCTTTGAAGTAGAGTATTGCATCTGAGCTTCTACTAGATAAAATCTCGAATTGGGGCTGGCCTATAATAGTCCACTTTACCACAAAAGGCATAAGTTGGCGCATTCACCTTTCTCGTAACCTCCTGGTTTCAATGCACTCACCTCTGTGCCCCTGATCGATCGGTATTCTTAGGGTTGACATATCGAGTGACGTCTAGTTTCGCGTTCGTTTGAAGGAAAAATCCTAATTGGCTTCTAAGAAACTAGATGTCCTTAGTAAAACGGGACAAAATTTTGTTCTGGCCCATGTGTTGCGCATTTCACTTTACGTTGGCATGAGCATTTAAGTAACAACTTCTTCCCTTTGACTGCATTCAGCATCGAGAAGCTCGAAGACAAAGATCAGTTAGCAGCAGCCTCGATCCCACTGGTCTTGCGGAAAAGTGTTGCATCTCCTTGCATATTTAACAGACTCTGTAACGGTGAGTGCTCCGAGGTTTAGGGTAATGCTAGTACTAGCACCGCACAACGCGACGGCAATACTTTGCGTTTCATCACTTTTATTCACATCTCTTGCCTCGAACGTGGAGGCACTTGTCACCAACGGAATTTAAAGATTGCTACGACTTAGGGTCCAATGGTCCAGGAGCAATGATGTAAGAAAAAAATACGAATTAAGTACCTCCCTCTTTTAAGAAGTCTTTAAAATAAAAAACTGACAACGCAACTATATGCAACCGGCATTAATAATTAAAACATTCTTGTACGATTTTTAAAGTAAATTTATATAATACTTACACTAACGTGGTTGTTAAAAATCCAATTAATAGTGGTAGTGTAGTGAGTGCTTCTAGGCAGGCTCCAGTCACGTAAGTTTTTATACACTTTACACTCAATATTTTATTTCATTTTACTTTTGCTTGCCTCAACAGGGGGCAGCTTGGTACACACCTAGCGCTCTTAAAGTGTTCGCACAGTCTTAAAAGCAGGTACACACCTCCCCACGCAGGTGGGGAGGACTAGATTCGTTACACACGCCGTAGGGGATCACCCCCGAAGGCCTAGAAAAACATGGACGTCTCCCTAGAGGAGTATATGCGCACGACATGCCCCGACATATTCACAGAAATAAACAATAAGTATAAGAACTTTAAGGCACACCTGCAAAACGCCATGCAGCCCGCGGCCCCCGCGCCCGCCACTACTGACCTAGACGTGCCGACTTATGACCCTGCTCCGACACTCTCTACCTCTGCCGTAGATTATCGCCTAGAAAATATCTCCGACTCGGAATCGGAGAACTTTTTCATGGATATCGACCCTACTAAGACGGACAAACGCGCCCGTGTCCAAATAGATGACGATGGTTTCGAAACCGTCGTTTCTCGTAAAAAGGGCAAAAAACGCCCCGCCGCTGTAAACCGCGAAGAATACCGCGCTTCTCCCTCACCAACTCCAAAAATTAGGTCGAGGCCCGCTACCGAGCAGGTTGAAACCTCGAACATTTATATGGCCGAACGTAAGGCCAAAGCCCCACCGCCAATTGTCATGCACGAAAAAGCGAGCTGGGCGCAAGTAAATAAGTTCATGAACAAAAATAAATATTATGACGTCAGGTCTAAAGATACGCGACTAGGGATCCGCGTAAACGTCAGCACGGTAGATGACTTTCGTGAACTCACACACTTTCTGCGGAATAGCCGCATTCAATTTCACACTTATGCCCTCCCGGAGGATCGTAAATTACGTGTAGTTGCACGTGGTATCCCTAAAGAGGTGGATATCGAATCCGTAAGGGCCGATATCCTGTCTCAGGGATATCCCGTGAACACCGTGCGGAGACTTCACCACCCGCGGTCAAAGGTAGTCATGGACCTTCTTATGTTAGAATTAGACCTAACTCCCGAGGGTAAGGCTATATTCAATATTAAATCCATTTGCAGCCTATCCGGGATCAGGATTGAATCTCCTTACAAGACAGGCATCGTTGCGCAGTGTATAACTGCCAAAATTTCGGCCATACCGCGCGTAATTGCCATGTGAACCCGCGTTGCGTTAAATGTTTTGGTAAACATAGCATCCGAGTGCCGCGTCCAAAGGATACAACAGACCCTCCGTCATGGAAATTGCGAAAAGAAGGTCACCCAGCAAGTTACAGGGGCTGCGAAAAAGCCCTAAACCTCTGAAAGTAAATTCTCCTTCCGAGAATCGTCTCAGTAAATACAAAACAGGTGCGAAAAATATTGTTTTGTTTCGCATCGGTGCCGACAAAATGCCTCAAGTTAAGCCCCGTAATTAAAATTAATAATCCATCCCAAACAGATGCGGCCGCATTCAAAAACAAATTACCTGAAGCGCAGACAGGCAGCGGGCAAATCGTTGCACCTGCAAAAACAATGGCGTTACCGATAACGACGCCTATTGTCTCACAGGCGGTTTCCAGTAATGACACTCAATTAGAGGATAATATTAAACTGGCCCTATTAGTAATGCAACAAATAGATATCGTAGAATTAGGCGTATTTTGCGATAAACTTCGCGCCGCCAAAGACGGCATCCAAAAAATGAACGCACTGTCGCAGCATGTGCGCCTCTTACAGGCCATGGGCAATCTAAAAATTAAATAAACGCAACAGACACAAGGCCGTAGGTTACCGTAGATAAAGATGGCAATTCCTCGTATAGGTAGGGCCAAACCGCATTCACTAGTCGTTTCTTGCTATAACGCAAACGGTTTTAGAGATCAGAAGGCAGAAATCACTAAATTCATACAAGACTATAATATAGACATATTTTTAGTACAAAAGACTCATCTTAACCACAATACGATCCCAAGATAAGCGGATACAATATTATTAGACACGATAGACTGTTAGCTTCCATGGGCGGCACTCTAATCTATTATAAAGATCCCTGCACATAACATCAATGAAGTGCCCGTACTTACAAATTTAGAAGCTTCGGCGTGCATGATCGCACTTACCGGCCATAAGCCGCTTGTACTTGCCTCAGTGTATCTCTGCCGCAAAAACTATGTTACAATCAGACCTTGAGCTGCTTTCCGGCCTAAGGTCCATCAAATACTCGCTGGCGATTTTAATTCAAACACCGCGACTGGAACGACAGCAGAAACAACTCAAATGGCACAATATTGCAGGGTCTCGAGGAGGTACGCAACATTAATATAATAGCCCCGAGACCCCAACTAGATATCCATCATATGTAGAGGTTCGCCTAGTACACTAGATCTATTTATTCTAAAGGGTCTCTCACTGATGTCGTATCGATAGAGACACTGCACGAATTAGATTCTGACCACAGGCCGGTTTTATGTAAATTGGGGCAAGACGCCGGTTCGGTCCCTCATGACTAAAACCGAGTGGATTGCATCGCCTGGAGGTTAAACTCAAGGCAATATACTCAGAATTGTGAAAACATCCCAGATGTAGTTTATAATCTAGATCAGGCAAAATGCCATTAACAACATTAAGTCGCACATCTCATCGGCCATTGAAGAGTCCGAGAGAACGGTAAAAGTTACGCCAACGGAACTTTGGCCGCCTTTCGACATTCGATGTCTGATAAGAGACAAAATGCCGCGCAACGAGCGTACGATAGATATCAGTCCGAAACAAACCGCGCATTATTTAGATATTTACAACTTCAGGTTAGAGACCGCATAAAGACTCACCACCAAACTTCATGGCAATATCCCGTCCTAACGGTGGCTTATTAGCCTTCGCTGATTTTGAAAAAGCCGAATGCTTAGCGGAGATACTACAGTTACAATGCACGCCATCTCGCTAACACACCGACACGTTTCAGCTTGCGGAGGTGGACCGTGAAATCAGCCGTAGGGCAGTCTTACCACCAGAGAGCGAACGCTTAAAGCTAGTGACCCCGGAGGAGGTCAAAGATATTATTAGGTCTTAAACCCCGATCGGCACCTGGCCCAGACCGATTAGTAATAAGGCATTAAAACTTTTACCGGGCCCGCTTATTTGTCACTAGCGAGCATTTTCAAGTATTTCTAGCCACCTGCTCCTTCCTGACGATGGAAGGAGGCCATTGTTACCGGCATACCAAAGCCGCGTAAGCCACTAAACCAACCAACGAGTTATCGTCCAATCAGTCTCCTCAACTGTATGGGGAAATTGTATGAACGCATAATCTAGTCAAGGTTAAAGATTAGGTTTTCTCAATGGCCTCCTACCAGACGAACAATTCGGGTCTCGTCCTGAACACTCCTGTTCCGACCAGGTTTATCGCCTCACAGAATACATTTTGACGGGCCTAAATAAACAAAGTCAGGCCTTAGATCCCATTACACGGGGCTGTTCGTTCGATGTCGCAAAGGCATTCGATAAAGTCTGGCACAAAGGCTTACTCACAAGTTGTACTTTTATCGGCCTGACAGGCTTGTGCACATCATCAAGTTTACCTTTCCTAATCTTTTCGATATCGAGTAGAAGGCACCCAGACCCCTCTCAACCAGACGCTTCTGCAGCGGCGCCGTGCCCGTTCTTTCTCCTCTGTTATTCACGCTATACACCAGCGATATTTAAAGTCTAATGTGAACTTGCGCTTTCAGACGACACCGCCTCTATTACCCCTTCCTCACCATCCTTATCACCAGTAACCAATGTCAATAGCCTACGGATTGGTTTCAAATGGAGGATTGACGAATCCCGAAAAGTGTAGCATATACTTTAATCGTTCTTCGTCAGAGATAACCACTGTCCACCACACGTCCGTTCCAAAAACCGCACACAATGCTCTATGTGCAAACACTGGGCAATTGAACCTCCAAAACCGATCCCTGGAGAAGAAGTCAAATATTTAGGTGTTATTTTCGACAGAAACATGAGTTTCAAAGTCACGTCAAAGAGGTTAAGAAAAGCCACTTATGTCTCGCATCGTCTTTCTATCTTACCAACACAAATAGCAAATGCCTCTTAATTCAAACTTTTTTATAAAAGTTGCATACGGCTGATAATGGCATATGCTTGCCAATCTTTCCCACATTCCCACCACTTCAAATCAACTACAGGTGGTGCAAAATAAATTTTTACGACGAGCACTGGAGCAGAGCCTTATCAAAGAAATGTCGACTTTGCATAGGTTACAAGATGCCGAAAATTTCTATGAAAGAATAGAAACGCAAATAACCCTCTGATGGTAAGCTCAAATATCAGCAGACCCAGAAGTCTAGTAGGAAACGCGTCCCTGTAAATACCTTAGACCCAGATGGGGGGGCTTAGAAATTCTGGACCTACGGTCCCCACGATACACCACAAGTAGGGATAACACACACACTTTTAGATAATCCTCGCTCAAGAGCACGGCGAGACCACACACCGCGTACAGAGATAACCAATTGTTCCAGGGCGGTTCTCACCGCCCCCAGCAATCGATTAGACAGTCGATCGAACACGGCGCCTCGGTCCGTATACCGGAACGTCGATGATCCTAAGCCTTCTTCAAATCAAGCCACGATCCAAATGCGTGTGCCATTTCTTTAAAGTTTTTGTCCCGTCGAGGGATCTCGCAATCCTCCGAACTCAGTAATAGATGAAGCTCACACAGACACAGGTCTAAAGCTAAACTTCGATACATAAGACATAATAAATATTCAAGAACCACTGTAGTTTCATCCTTCCTCAAGTCTCAACATTCGTTACCCTATATACTCTATCTATACAAAAAACAAAATTTGAGTGTAATGTTTGAAATTGAAAAACTGTTTTAACTGATTAATTTTATTATATAACCGGTACCTATATATAACAAAACCAACTTTTTGTTGACCGTCTGTTTGTTCTGCAACTCTGGAAAACTACCTTTGATTTATTTTTTCTAATTGTTATTCTTTATTCGTATTTTATTTTCCTCCACCATATTCATTCCATATTGTAGGTACGACTGTCTTCGTTGCCTAGTGGTATGGGCGTGTGCTTAAAAAACCGTAGGTCGTGGGTTCGAATCCTGCGGGGACTCAACGGGGGCAATTTGGGCTGATCACCCAATTGTCTGAAAAGTAACATGACGTCCGATGGGCATGTAAAAGTCGGTCCACCCACCAACCTGCCAGATTTGACCAGCGTGTTGCGGTCCAAAAACCCCCTAATGAATGGGCGTGTAATAGGGGAGGCCTATGTCCAGCAGTGGACTATCACAGGCTGATGATGATGATGATTGTAGGTATATACTATGTTTATTAAGCTTAAATAATTTAAGCCGAATTTAAATTTAACTTGTCAGATTTTAACGAAATAATTATAAATACTTATACATACAAATTTGAACCGAATAAAAAGCTTGTAGAAATACATTTGCTTAAAGCTTGGGGGCCTCATTCAGCTTTGCCGCCCCGGGCCTCTGACGGCTTAGTCCGCCGCTGCTTAGAATCCAAACCAATTGTCTGCAGTATGCCTATTAATTTATTGTGTATAGCTGTCCTGTCTATCCTTACTGTCCTCTGTCCCAAAACGCTGATCTGAAATCGGCTTCCTAAAAAGGCGATCGCACAGACCTGTCCAACTACATGACGGGTGCGTTTACTATTCTTCAAAATACTGGAGTTAATTATCAAGTACCGACTTATTCGGTACCTCGATAATCACTAGCTTATCAACAATCGATTGTATATCATTCGAAGTGGTCGTTCGGCTAGTTATCGGCTATAAAGTTTACCTGAGTCACGGGTGGGCGGAGGCAGGGACAAATAAGAGTGTGTTAGTTTGTCTCGACGTCGCGAAAGGCTTTGATCGCGTTTAGCATCGGGGCACTTTCTGGGAAGTAACCATCTCATGTGTTACGTCATAAACTATTCAAAAGGATATCCAACTTTCACATGAATGAAGTATTAAAGTAGTTGCTGTCGGTCAATGATACGACACCTATGAATACTAGTATCCCACAAGGCATGTGTACTAGCCCTGACGCCATATCTATTACAATTCAACGATTTTTAACTCATTAGCAATATCCACTATGCTGCTCAGGCGCACACAGGGGAATCTTTAAATACCCACCGAGCAAAATTTATCGGGTACCTATGCTTTGCAGAGGGCACAACAAACTTGGCTTAGAAGTAGAGTATTGCATCTGAGCTTCTACTAGATAAAATCTCGAATTGGGGCTGGCCTATAACAGTCCACTTTACCACAAAAGGCATAAGTTGGCGCATTCACCTTTCTCGTAACCTCCTGGTTTCAATGCACTCACCTCTGTGCCCCTGATCGATCGGTATTCTTAGGGTTGACATATCGAGTGACGTCTAGTTTCGCGTTCGTTTGAAGGAAAAATCCTAATTGGCTTCTAAGAAACTAGATGTCCTTAGTAAAACGGGACAAAATTTTGTTCTGGCCTATGTGTTGCGCATTTCACTTTACGTTGGCATGAGCATTTAAGTAACAACTTCTTCCCTTTGACTGCATTCAGCATTTAGAAGCTCGAAGACAAAGATCAGTTAGCGGCAGCCTCGATCCCACTGGTCTTGCGGAAAAGTGTTGCATCTCCTTGCATATTTAACAGACTCTGCAACGGTGAGTGCTCCTAGGTTTAGGGTAATGCTATTACTAATACCGCACAACGCGACAGCACTACTTGCGTTTCACCCTTTTATTCATCTCTTGCCTCGAACGTGAGGCACTTGTCACAACGGAATTTAAAGATTGCTACGACTTAGGGTCCAATGGTCCAGGGAGCAATGATGTAAGAAAAATACGAATTAAAAGAATAAAAAAGAAAAAATTAGAAGTCGTTTAAATAAAAAACTGACAACGCAACTATATGCAACCGGCATTAATAATTAAAACATTCTTGTACGGTTTTTAAAGTAAATTTATATATGAACTTACACTAAACTGGTTGTTAAAAATCCAAACACAGCTTAAGTATCTTGTTAACTAGAGTACTTGTAGCGGCAGCTACAAATACGATCAGCGCATCATCCTCCGCACAACACGTTCGTCATTCCCGAAGGAGCGCGACGCATAAAGCAAGTCGCGCCCAACGCGCATGCGCGACTCGCGAGTGTGTAACATACGCGACAATCCATCTCTATCTCTTTCTATCATTAATCCGTCAATTTACTTGTTCAACACCCACCAATTGTACAACTCAGATCGTGTATAAATATGGCCCATTTTATTTAATAAATATTCTTCTACGCTACGCAACACTACGCTTCAAGAACAACCGTAGTTTCATTCTCTTCCCTCAAGCCTCAACATTCGTTACCCTATATACTCTATCTATACAAATAAACAAAATTTGAGTGTATGTTTGTAACATTGAAATAACCGTTTTTAACTGATTACATTTTATTATATAACCGGTACCTATATATAACAAAACCAACTTTTTTGTTGACCGTCTGTTTGTTCTGGCTTAACTCTGGAATGAATGGTCTGATTTTGCTCGTTTGAAAGATAGCTGTCGTAACTGGGAGAAACCTAGGCTATCTTTTTTACAAAAAATCTAGCAGATTTTTTTTATCACCACATGGACGAAGTTGCAGACAACCGCTACTCGTTAATGAAAGTTAGATTTTATCGCCTTTACAAATAATTGAAAAGTTTTACTTACAAACTTTCATTTTTCTTTTCAAATGCTTTTCAACGTTCATAGGACAGACAAAGATATTGCGCGTCCTAACATAAAAGTAGATCCTTCTTTCGAATTGGGTATTTTATATACCCTGATTTGTATGCTGAAAATAAGTGTTAACGTATATTATAAAGGGCAAGGGAACTTTGTTTTTCAAATAAAGTATAAGAAATACTTATATTGTATTAAGAAAATATACATAATCACCCATGCTCAAACAAAAAAATATTTGAGTAGTCCTAAGAAGAACATGTTCTTAAAAATAACAAGCACTCGTTATATAAACAGATCTTAATATTTTACACAAAAATAATTACAAAACATGGAAACAACTCTAATAGTGTCACATGAATTAAAAATGTATTTAACGCGTTTCTTGTACAACTATCTTTACTTCAACATCATTACTATTACTAACTAAAAAATGTGCACAAATGAAGCAGCGATTTCAACCTGCCGAACCTTACAGACCACAAGCCCATGGATATAAAAATTAATTTTTCACCGCAGGTCGAAATCCAAGTCAATAATTAGTTACTTGTACCACAGCAATTACATTTACTCATTTACCGCTAAATGTACCGCTCAAAAAAGACGGCATACCACTCACGAGTTATTCTATGATATAATTACAGCCTTCTAAACATAATTCACGTTGTTTCATTTTACAGGTATTTATTATCCATAGGCTTGTAGTATATTACAATGTCACTGTAACTTGATATTAACTTATGTTTCATTGATTAGTTAATCACAAAATAAAACGTCAACTATTCAAGAAAATATCTGAGAATTATTCTTAATTTGTCAATTGTAGCAATACTGCAATTTGGTGTATACCTAAGACAAAAATGGAAAGGTTTTTAAACTACGCAATCTGATTGGTGCGACATCGCTTCACATTAATTCTCATTAATAACTAACAACCAATAAGAGAACTTTAGATTTTTAAGCTTTCAGTTGATTGGTTTATGGAGTTTTCAAATATCTTATGTATTATCTGTTATTTACAATAGTTATATGTTTAAAACTTAAGACTTTTATATAGAAACATGATTGTTTTTATCCTTAACTAATCTTTACAAATCCATAACTATACAAGTAAGCAAACAGGTTTTGAATTTTAAGACAAACAAAAAATGTATGAAGTTAAAAGATAGCAAAGTTGATAATAATTTTAATTGTTTTTACTCTACAAGAATAATCTGCAATTTAACAAAAGACAAAAATTTTACCTAACAATAGGTAATATTTATAAAAAATGTATGTAAAAAATTATCACAATAATGTTTTTTTATTATTTAAACCATCCAGTAATGAGGTTCAAATAAAAAAGTAAACAAGTATGACATAAACAAAACAAATATAAAGTGTGCTTAAAAGGATGCTTAAAAACATTTCTAACCGTTAGCTTAAGAAAACAATTAATAATAAGACAAAAAATGGGGCATATCGCCACCGATATCTTATTCCAAAAGGTACTTGAAAACAAATGCACTATTGGCAACTATAATGTAAAATAAATAAAATATCACTTCCGTCGCTTTCTACTTCTCTCATCTGATGAATTATCTTCTTGGAAATTATAATGAGATAATACATGGGCGTTTAACTTCTTCTCCCGGTTAAACTTTTCACCGCAAATGTTACATGAATACTTATCAGATTCAATTTCTTTGCCACCTGCCTTTGGATGGGTTGTGCTTATTTGTGATTCCTGGATTATGTTATCTGTAGGTAATACATATGATGGCTGCAGTAATGGGTCTACATTTATAAAAGAAAAGAAACCAGGATCCTTAGGATGAGCAGTATCTTCTAATATAACGGAAAATGGTTCCTGTGGTTCGACATCATTTTTCGGAGGAGATTTTGCTCTCTTAGGTCGTTTCCTAGAATTTGTATATTCTTTTGTGTGTTGAGGCTTATTTGAAATAAGTAGTTTACTTGGATTTCCCGTTTGGACAACGGAGTATGATTGTTTCTTCATTGCAGGTGTTGTAAAAGGCACTTGCTTATTGTTGGCTGAATGTGTGAAAGTTGTAGAATGATGGGCTACTGTTTGAAATAAACCTACAGGGTACGGTTTCCCAATGGCTGATATTTCATGAACAAAATTATGATTGTTTGATTTGGCTTGCGTATCTCCTCTGTTGTAGGTGTTGTTTGTATTCAAGTTTCTGCTAGAAGGTTTGGTTTCTGATTCAATATCAATAACTTCAGGGGAATTCCTTTTTTTACTACTTCCCTTATCCTCATCCAATTTGTCTTCTATTAAAGAAAATGTATTATTTGGTCCAGGAAGTAGTTTATATCTGATGTTAAGATTGGGAGCTGATGGTAAGTTGTAAACTGGTTTCTTAGAACTTTTTGTCGACTGAACATCATTAGGAAGTGTGTTGGATGCTTGTTGATTTTCATTGTTTGAATTAGAAGGCTCCGACTTTCTACCAATCTTACTAGCAGGACCAATTTTTCTTTTAACAACTGCTGATGATGCACTGGTCTTAGCAACATCATTTTCAACAGTATTTTTTTGTTCTGTTATAGTTGGTTTTTCTTCTGTGTTAGATTTAGTGTGTATATATTTCACTGTTGTGACTTTAGGTGGCTCAGGTGGCAAATACATGTTCATTAAATCTATTTAGGTACACCAGTTTTAGCACAAGCATGAGACATGACAACTTCCTTTTTTAGGAAGTTTCTATTGCAAAGTTTACATTGGAACAGAATACCCACACCATTCACTTTTATCATACTTACATGGTCCATAATGTCAAATTCTTTTGGTACAGGTTCCAAAACCGGTTCAGATGCATCCATTTTGATGCTAGAATCAGTCTGTTTAGGTGTGTTATCATCAGGAAGTTTATTATTCTCTGGACTAGAATCTCTTGAGGGTGTATTTTTGGAAACACTTTGTTGTCTCCTTGAATTCCTTGTCAATGGTAAGGGACATTCAACTTGTGAGTTTTGATTTTTATCTTCACTGTAGTCCACATGGCTTGTTCGTGATGGTCTTGAGTTTGTCCTGCTTTTACTATTTCCACTGTTTCTAGGCTTTTCCTCAGTCTTTGTTTCTTTTATTGCCTCAACAACAAGTTCATTGTTTTTCTGATTTTTCTGTGACTTTTCAACTGACTTTGAAGCTCTACTGGGTGCGCGAGTTATTTCATTTTCAACCGGTGTTGTCAATATAGGAATATCTTTTATTCCTTCCATAGCCTTTTTTATTAATGCATCGCAAATATCTTCATTGGACATATTAGATTTATTCAGTTTCTGTTCCCATAGTGCCCTTGTCTTGCTTTTAACTGGAAGAGGTTCTCGTTTACCAAGAGCCTTACGCAAGTTCTCTTGTGTATGGACACATTTTTGTACAAATTCATGTAACTCTTCCACCTTTGCTGAGCAACGAAAACATATTTTATGTGGAAGGTCATCATTCTCACCAATCTGGAAAATGTATAATTTATTTTTTTATTTTTTGGGATGCATATTCATTAAAAAGTTACATAGTTAGTTATTAATGAAAGTAATGATGGCATATTGAGAAACAAAGGAGGAAGGTTATATCCACAACATATTTGTTACATTACATTTAAAGGTGAAAAACAAGAAATATAAGATCATTAATATATGAACCTTACTAAAACATGATCATAAACCCTTTTTTTAACTATACAATTTTTTGCACAACTTTAAATTTTTGGACTTGCACAGTTAATCATGAGAATATTCAATATGAAATGTAGATCCCAATTATAAAGCCTTCATATAGAACTTCATATTGACCTATATAAAATTTTGCATGAATGCAACAAACCAACAACCAACAAACAAACCCATTACAATGCACCTTATTTTGCAGGCTTTTGCTCAATACTTTTAAATAGTAAGTTAATACCTAACACCAAAAATTTACCAGCGCCAAGATATTAAAGTGTAATAAAAGACAAGCCTTAAGCTTCTCAATTAATATTTTACAAGTAATCTAAAAGAACTAGGGTTTTTATGAATTGCTTTAACAATGGATGTTGGCCTACATTTTTCATGCTGCTATGTTGCTGAAGAGTGCAAAAGCATCTTGATGACTCCACCTTAGAGGCATCAGGAAAGAACAACTTGGTGGTTTTATAAGGAACAAATCTTAGTCAGTCTATGCCTCAGCAAGGACAGGTACATATTTTCCATGTAAAAAAATAAAAAATCATTTTCTGTGCTTCCTAGTTTTCCTAACTGATATGGCTGCTTAGCTCCTCAACCAGAACTATAACTATGTTAGTTAGAAGTTAATAGTGCCATAACTAACTTGTCTTTATTACTCTTATCACTCTAACTCTTACTCTTTTGCATGCTTGTATTGGAGAATGAAGGATTTGACAGCCAGAAATTGTGTATTAGGTATTTTTCTATTGTTTTAATTTTTTGTTTAATATTTTTATTTGTACTTTTAGCCAGCTAATAGCCATAGTAAAAGCTTTATAATTTTATGGATGAATCAATCTAACATTCCTCAATTATTGCTTAACTAACTAATTTCTTATAGACAAACCATTAATAAATAAATGACAACTTTAAATAATGTATAAGGCTTAATATTAATAGAATATTAAAAACCTTACCCAAAACGGCATTAATTCTTCTATTTTCTTAGCTATGACTTTTTCGGATTCAAAAATATTAAGAAATGGGCCGTCTTTCGATTCGCACAGTCTACATACTTTTAAAAACACAGGTTGATTTACTGTACTCAATGCGGCCGCTATAACTTCGGTGTTGATTACATTAGAAATATGTGTTTTGGCACTAGAAGTAGTCTTTAATGTTTTAGACCTATTTTTACTATTCTTTTTATTGCCCATTATGAATAAGTTCTTCTAAAACATGAAATGAATTGACTGTCTTCGAACTAATAGTTTTTAAGAAAGAAGAAGGAGGCTTGCCATATCTTCTGTTATGATACAAATACTAATTAAAGCCTTTTTTTTAAAACGTTTCAAAATTTGCCATAACCGATTGACATAACTTAGAAAGTTTTGCAATGAAAAAAAATTAAACAATCTTTAGTGAAGCGACGATCAAATCAAGTGACAACAAACTTAAACTAAAATAAAAATTGGTTAAAATTGTACTCTGTTTTTTTTAATTCTCATGACTGCATATGAGAATAAGAGAAATTATAGTGCAAACTGCGCACAGCTTGCAACCACATTGATTATATAAAAAAAATAAAAGACGAAACATAACATTTTATTTCAGGTCCGTTACCTAGTAAACCACATAACTCTTGTTTTAAATTTTAGCTCCTAGTATTTTAGATAACAGTAAATCTAAGAACAAAAAAAAATATATATATACCAGTTTATGTTGTTAAAAGTATGGAATAATGAACAAAATTGTGAAAAAGCCCTAATCACGGTAAACTAGTGCTCCTTTCAGCTGTCTTATTGTAATCACTTATTTTGAATATATATTTTGTTACCCACGTTATTTAACCAAATATTTCGTAATTAATTCTTGGCGGATTTCATTTTATTTTTCTAGCCGATACATTTGTTCGCCACCCGTCAGGGTTTCGGCTTCCCAAGTTGCTAAAGCAAACAGCCAACTAATAGACAAGCCGTCTTAATAAATCCGAACGTATAGGCAATACCCTCTAGGTACTTCTATGGAGCGAAATACTCTTTTTGGAGGATGTTGGCTTATTCGGAAATTAATACAGGACCGTCGACTGAGTAGTGTGTGAACAGGGAGCTGTGTTCAAATGCTGCGAGGACTCATCAACTTTTCATTGTTGTTTTCCAACTAGTTCGTGCAACTCAGGCTGATCGGGTGATGTGTCGGATGGGTATTTAAAATGTTGGTCATGTGCCTGATATTTCTCCCGTCGTGTCGGTTATCCATTACATCGGACTATGAGAGAGGAGCAAAAGCGAAGCACTCCTGTGTTGGCGTGTACACTTGTGTATCTTCTGCGTTATTGGCTGATCTCGAATATATATTCTATTAGTTTATTTATTTATTTTTCAGAACCGCGAACAGAATGACATGCTGTTAATTTTGAAAATTACTTAGTTTTAAAAATCACATAATTCCACTTAAACGTAGTTACATTTCAAATAGAAGACAAATGTCTACGATAACCTTAGTTTATTATGAATAGTGGGTCAACCAATACATTAACTGGACAATTGAGCAATTTATAAAAATACCATAATTTTGCACTCACAACTACATTAAAGTCCCCAGTGTATCGGAGAGAGCTGCGTTCCTCGTAATAAAGCGGTAGAGGCAATAACGAACAGGTACAGCAGAAAGGTTATCAAAGTGCAAGCTTCATGGTCGATATACTTGGACGGTAAGGTCTAAAACATGTAGTACATTTCGAGAATCTTTTTATGCCTACCCCCTCGGCAAGACGTTTGGACTGCATCAATAAACCACCACATGTTCCAGAATTCTTGTTCGACCACCTGCTGGCCTTGGTCCTACGGCTAACTACGCAGAGTGACTGGCATCTGACCTCCACAACCCAAAGGGTAAACTGCAATGTAAGGATGACTTAGTTGTCGGTAAACTTTTAAAGGACAGACTTACTATAACTGCCAGAGATAATGTTGACAACAGGGACCGACTTTTTACATGCCCATCCGACAATAAACAAACATGCTATATATATATATATGTAACCAGAAAACAACGATAACAATTATTATATAATTATTAAATAAAGCAAAAGCTTTTTAACGTTGTTTCCCCGCGGGATTCAACGAAGGAATCGAATATATTTGAGATAGCGTATGAACCTCATAGAAATTAATCTGTAGTTGATGACCATAGCACGATCGCCTTCTTGTGCATTTCCACATATCTGAGAAAACTCCGGTTCTAGTGGTAAATTAAAGATAATAGATATCGCTTTCAACAACTCTTCTGCTCGTGTCTATATGAACAATTGAGAAAGATCATTAAAGTCAAAGTCAAATATCTTTATTCAATATGGAAGCTTGCACTTTCTTATTGGTCGTCAAATAATCTACCAGTGGTTCGGAGTCCCGCACCCATCTTTACGTCATTTCTTTTAGTTTTTATTCCTTCCTTAACGATAATGTTAACTAAACAAAGATTGCTTACACTAACTCTGTGCAAGGGAAATAGATCACAAGGCAGGACCGTCTTATTCACCGAAGACGGACAGATGTGAAAAATTTATCAAAGAGAATGCATATTGCTCTTATATTAATAGCAATCGTGGTATTCGTAACAATTTAACCTGGGGATGACTTTGATGGTTTTTTAAGATGTGTCCAAAACTATTAACTATTTTTTGAAAATTATTAGTAAATCGGCCGCCGTAGTTGAAATCGGATCAGAGAACATTATAACTAATTACGTTAACTACAAAACCGATTGTTTTACGCAGTAGTAAATTCCAAAACTGATCCCCTCTAAAAAGTGACTACTTTAAAAACTTCAGATAATTTTTAAGGTGGTGGTGGTCTAAATTTACCTTAACACTACAAAACCAGTCGTTTTAACTAGTTTTGCTTGGAAATTTACGTTTTATAAAAACTTACTATATCTAGTGTCAAAATTTCTTATTAAATCTTTCTTTTTAACTTACGATGGCTAGGGAATTGACGCAGTGATTGATTAATGATGAGTCAACTATTTTCTATAACTGAATTAATCCTTCGTGGCACCACCGAGGCAGCCCTATTTTTGGACTATTTTCATTTATTATGCTTGAAAAAATGCTAAAAATATAGTTAACATTGCTAACTATAAAGTTATTGTTAATTATAGAACGCTGTTTGCCAATTGAGCTTTACCTTTTATGGTCAGCTGAATTTTTCTTTATAGATCAGCAAAATGAAAATTCCGTGATTGTAACGTAGAAACTATAATTTTTTTAATACTTATTAAATTTTATTAAAAAGTATTTATTATTTTAAGTAGGCAAGTTTTTCATCCATGGCAAGTAATTTCTTTCGGCATGTCAGCCATCTTGAATTTAGTATTGTGCCAGTCGGGGGGGCGGTGACATATTTTACCCGTCATCGTCCTACATAATTTTTTGTGAATTTGTTAAAAAAGATAAAAATACAGGTGATTTAAAGTGTAAATAATTAGTTTATGTCAGGACTGAACGTTAAGATGGCGGGGCAAACAATAAACGATAGGCTTTTGGCTGCTCGTCACAGCATCGCTGGGCAGGGGCTGGCAAAATCGGTTTGTAAAGCCACAACCGAAGAAATGATTGCACCCAAAAAGAAACATTTAGACTGTAAGTATCGCACTAAAGTACCTTATCAATTAACAGTACCTTTATTTTTTGCTCAGTGTATTATGCGACATTCGCCAAATCACTGATGTGGTCGATAATTCATCTGAAGATTTGTAGTCGACATTGACCGCTCGATTTCACAGCATATTACATGCTTTTATACGAGAAAACTCATTTTGTATTCCTTATTATTGTGAAACAATTTATGTAATTTTGTACCGCAATCCCCGATGCAATTCGATACGCAATTTTGTATTATGTCATGTGAATTGACTGCGATCGCTACATGATTATAAGTTTAAAATAAAAATATTTATAATCAACGTGTTTTTATGTAATACTATCTTAAAAAATAATATGTATAAGTTATAAAAGTAGACCATAGTTACCTATATATAGATAACTTACCTTAAAACAGTGGAAATCTACGATTAAACTCGATTCAGCAATTTACCTTTTTCAAATACCCTCATTTTCGGATCTTTTAATATCATGTTACATTTACCTTAAAATATACCTAGAAATACGACACTACACTTATTTAAAGATTTCTTTACAAATGTAAAGATATGTTAAAAAAAGTCAAAATAGATTATAGTCAAAATCTAAATAGCAACATAAAGTTTGATATAAAAAATTTTCCGGAAAATTTGAGCTTAATTATTAAAATGATTTTATAAAGAATAACATTTTAATTGCATTGCATCTTGTTATCACACAAGTATGTGAAGTGTTTTTTACATATCCTTCTACATATTCAATTGAATAGTAACAATAAAATTTCTTATAAGAACATAAAATGTTTTCTTACATAATAAAACTGCAGTTTTCCCAATACTGCAGAATAATAATGATTTTATTATTAGAAGAATAATATAAGGACATTAATCAATAAAAAAGTAAAAAGGAATAATTATGAGGTCAATTATTTTTTGACTAAAAGTACAAATAATATGTATTTTATACTTTTGAAAAATAAATAAATTAACACATATTGTCATTAATAAAGCAAAATGCCAATATGAAAACATAAATATCTCTTTGTATGTGAAAACTTTATAATCAGTGCAAATTTACATTAATACATGATCACGCAGACAGTCTGCACGTGATCATGATGCTGAAGAATCTAACGTCGAATAAATATATTTTATAGCGAAAAATCGTAAATTAGTGGTTTGATATTATAATCGCGTAAATAAAAGAAATATTATGCAAATTTAGCAAAGTGTAATGATAACAATTACCATCACTTCAATATTTAGTCTTTATTATATACAATACAATATTTGATATATGTGCAATTGTTTTTACTTTATTAAATAAATAAGAATTTATTGACTTTTCTTTTAATGACTCCTCATGTCATTGGACTGATTATCAAATGATAAACAGAGATAATATGCTCTTATAGATAACTTTAATGTGTTTGCATATCAGGTGTGATAGTAGATTTAAAACAAAAACTTTTAATAATTTGATTAAAATATATATGTATATAATAAGTTGAATAGGTTCTAATAGTTGAAACAATGTATGAAGTACTGTTATAATTTGTATATATATAAATATAATAGTCAAATTATTTTGCCTATTATATTTATATATTTATTTAAGAGAAATAAAAATCAAACAACAGATAATATAAAAAGGAATATATATATTTTTAAATGATTAAAATTAAAACTTATATTATCCTAGGGGTTTTGGGTTTGAATCCTGCGATTACAATTTTTCATTGTTGCTTCTTAGTTTGTTAGGGCAATTTGGGCCAATCACCCAATTGTCTAATAAGTAAGATGATCCATGCATTGGATGGGCATGTAATAAGTCGGTCCACCTACCAACCAGCATTGGACCAGCGTGGCGGGATACGGTCCCTATGGATAGGGGTGTCTTATGTCTAGCAGTGGAATATCACATGCTGATGATGTTGTGATGTATATATTTATATTTTTACTAACAATGTTTTTTTTAATATTAATTGTGACAATAAATAAATTAATATTTGGTACTTAACAATTAAAAATAATTCTTCAGTACAATATTTTTGTTTCCGAAATTCTTTTCATAAACTGTTATTTTAAAATTAATTAACTTCATCTGTCATGGAACACTACAATAATTTTTTTTATAATTATAAAGAAAATTAAGTTTTATTCAGGAAACAAGTAAATGAATACAAGAAGGTAAACAAGTATGAGTTATATTCTTATTTACAACAGTGTGAAACTTGATTAATCATATTGATGACAAATCGCACTAGTAAAATGCACAAAAAGGGTTAAAAAATGTAATGGATGATATCCCGGATGGCATCCAAATAATTCCATAGTAATTTTAAGGTTGGATCCTTGCCTGCCAAAAGTAATAAACTTGTCTAGGGAGTTTATGTTGACCAAGAATGGATTGTTATTAGAATTTAGGGTGATTATCAATATATTTTTGAGTTATATTGTTGATAGATCTCTTTTTTGAAAAAAAAAGGTATGGCATGGTTTTGTTTTTATTATTCAGGTTAATTAATTAGTAATCAAGTTTAAATTTTATTATAATATAATTGTAGTAAATTGAACTAACTAATGATAACTGTTTTATCAAAGATATATATTTATATGTTTTTTAATGCATGCACACACATGCCCAAATTGTATGTAATGTCTTTTGGGAACATTAACACATGCCTTCTATTGTAATCTAAAATGGTGTATTTACTTGTCTATCTACCACATATTAGCCTTATTTGAATATTATTAGAATTAAAGATAGGCACAAGTGTGCCTATCTTTAATTCTGAGTTGCAGAATTGGTTTCTTTCCATATTAGTCATTTATACTAAGGCTAGTTTCTAATTAATAATAATTCTGTACAAATAATAAATCTTTATTGGATCTGCCAGTTGAGTTTTAAATCATTTTATAAGTTTTCCACATAAATTTTATGACAGAAATTACTATATTAACACTTAAAAACATGACCTCTGGACATTTTTTATTGTGTAATTAGGCGGCTTTGCTAGTTAAGATTGTGTAATCTTTTCTACCCATGACCATTCCTTTTTATTATATTAAGATGAGCCGACACTACTAGCTGTGGTTGAATAATAACGAAGAATTAATATCACCAATGTCTATATGTCAAACGGGATTCGCGCCATAAAGTCCGGATATCTTAAACTATATTTTATAATGTATAGAGGTGTACAATACACATTACTTGGGAGATTGATAAAGGCTACGGTCCATTATAAAAAAAAATATTAGGGAAGGTTAGTTACTTGCCATCAGACTACCGACCGCTGGTTTGCATCAGCGCTTTTAGAAATAAGTTTAAGTTTCCACTTTCCTAAACTATTGCAGCAAACTCTTATAACGTAAAATAATGTTACACAGTACTCAGGGTTGTAAGTCCCCTTTTCATAGGGGACCGTTTAGGACAGACCTATTTCTGCCGTAAAGGTTTATAGTGAAAACAGTAAGATTTCCTACTAAAATTTACTTTAGCAAGAATACTAGGATTTTTGAAGGTGTTAGGTCTTCTTTTATAGTAGACCGTCTGGCCGGTACCACCGCGCTGCATATTTCTGCTGCAAAGCAGTAGTCTGAAAACATTATCGTGTTCCGGTTTGAAAGGCACCGCAGTTAGCGCATTATCGGCCTAAACGAGACAACGTTCTATGTCCCATGGTAGGCAGCGCGTTGATGATCCCCCTGGTATTGCCGATGTCCATGGGCGTAGGTGCCCACTTAATGGTAGTATAAGTTATTAAGTCGAATTTTAATGTTATTGCTTCAATGCGATTCATTATTTTCTTTTTTATTGTGTATTATAGTGAATATTAGCAACTTTATATTAAAGTTTAGTTCACGTTCCTAATAACCATACAGAAACAGGCATCAGACACGACTCGTGCGAAAATGATGTTGAGTAAATTTGTATACATAACTTTTCTTTTATCCTGATCGAAGTTTCTTTTAACTGCTATAACACGTTTTTATTTCGACTGATATATTATGTTTCTTATGTGTCATATTATATTTAAAGTTATTGTTTATCACTTATAATATCAGTGACCGTAAAATTGAGAGTGATGATATCGTGTCATTCATTTTATTGTTACCTATTCAATTGTATCAGTCGTCTCTGTTTCCATTAAACATGATAATATTTGTAATGATATTTAGTTTTGTAACAGTACCCGTCTTATCGAAATATAACATAACACTCTTGTAACAGGATATTATATGAGCCCGATAATGATTTTCAGTGCAATTATGTCATACATTGTGTTTCATATGTCACTATTCAGTTTTTGGACAACTATTGTTTCGAGCCTTATATAATCTATATAAAAAAAAGCATAGGGTACATAACCTAATTTTTGTCGTTAACTTTTTGAATACGATTAAAGTATGATCACTCTACTTAACGTCTGACACATAGACGCTTGATATCTTAGCTTGTTATGTGATCATCTATAAAGATCATATAAAAATAGAAATCTTTGTAATAAAAATCTTATTTAAATGTCGGCAAAATCTTGAAAGCACCCAAACAAAGAGCGCTTTATAACGCCATGCGTCTTTGCTCCAATAGTTTGAAATCCAATTATAATTATTTAAATTATTTTTTTTTTATATTAGCAGGTAAATTATTTTGATGTTTATTAGCATAAATTTTGTTTTGATATTATACTCCCTGTTCATAGTGAAGATGTAGAAAAGGATATAAGATCAGTATTTTGGAAACTATTTGTGACTAAATGTGGTACACTCTTTGTCACTATTGGTCCATGTTTACTGTTCAAACAATAATCAATTTTAACACTTACACGGTGGTGTGTGTTATTTTTTCACGTTAAGACTGCATAGCAACTGAAGACGATTTCATGTTTATGTTCAAAACCAAGCATTTCGTCATTGATATATCTATTATCGATAGGTTTCGTGTTTGGCCTGTATGAAAAAGTTTGTGGTACAAATGGTAGATTTAGTTAGCCTATTTGGACTGGAGTCTGTTTTAAGAAGGTAACAAAGTAACAGTCTGTGGAATATTGTGTGCTTTTACCAGCATTGCTTGGTCCATCAATAAGAAGATTAAAGTCGTTTTGTTTAACAGCATCCCATTTGACAATTTCGGCATCCCATTTGACTCTGTCTGGCGTACTGATTTTAGTTACTTAGATGTTACATTTAAAAATAAGTAACTTTAGGTTGTCCAGCGTTTTTTTTTACAGGGTTTTTGGCACTCGAAACGCCACCCTTCCGATCGCCCACTTAGCCTTCAGTCGTAACTTAAATATAACGACGTTGATCGATATAATCTTGTGCGCAGAGAGTGATTTGTATTTTCGAGTATAAAAGCTTCAGAATCAGGATTTTTTGTGGGTATTTGTTTGGTTTATCAAACGGGTATTTAATGACATTATCAAAAACTGATTATTAAACTAGTCAGATTAATACAGTCATTTAAAAAGATAGTCAATTTGATATATTTATTTTATTAATACTTTTAACATTTTATGTTATGGGTTTAATTTGAGATGTTCTTGTCTTAAAACCGATGTTAAAGCCAAATTACGTTTCGTTATACCGTCTTTTTAACAGAATATTTGAAGTCGGCGCAGAACTTACGGTAATTAATAAATGTTGCACTATTCGTGGATGACACGGTCTCTGGAAATAGATCAGTGTGTCGCGTGTCACGGATTTGAACCCGAAAACATCGTCTTACTCTTGAGTTTTCAGTGCATATTGTGCGATATTGCCTACTAGAAGCCAACGCCATAATAACTAGGGAAAACGGTTCTAAAAATCTTCTTCAGATTGAAAAATAAAGAGACGAGGGGAGTATATAGCCACAAAACTACAATATTTTTATTTTATTTTAGACGTTTTATTACACACGTATATGTATTAAAGCGTAAATGCTAAATATTAGGGTCTATTTTTAATAATAAGTCGGTTTTCTCGTTGTCACCATTGAGACAGTCGTATGGCTGTCAGCTTGATCTTATCCATTATAATGTTGCAAAGAAGAAGCCTGTATCGGGCCAGAAAAACTTTTGAGGCAGTATTAGTTTTCAGGAACACCACTTAAAGAGGATCAAGACCTAGTGTATTACAATGGTCTGAACTTTGCTGTCCAGACTGGTGTGTCAAATCCACGCGTGCTCTTATCAGTCGGTCGTCATACGTTTCGTGAATGAACATTCGTCGCTCGTTGCTATTGAAACCGGCTGTGATAAGCGCTGATAAGAGAATCGGCCGGGGCGGTTTCCTGTGATATCCGATGGTTACCCTGTCTGGTTATAGTCCCATGAAGGGGTTGTAAACATTTGAAAATATGTGTAAAGATTTATACTATTATTCTTTATTAATGCGCAAGTTTGTGAGTGTGGATGTGTTACTCTGATGCTTAAAAATTACTTGGTGGATTTTAATGAAACTTTACAGGAATGTAGCTTGCTTATAAGAAAAGTTTATGGACTATAATGTTTAAGGATATAGTTTTATTTGTTCAAGATGTGATAAAAAGTGCTATGTATGAAAAATTGAACAAGGTATTGTGACCCGGACAGTAAAAGCATTTTGGCTCATAAATACTAGCGATCCGCCCACGGGAGCTACGCTGATAGAAAATATGCCTACAATATTATGCATGTGTTATACAACATTTCTTTTCAATCACTCTATCTAATAAAAAAAACCGCATAACGTTGCGTAATTCGAAACATTTAAGCATGCATAAGGATATAGGGACAGAGAGCGACCTGTTATATACTATATAGTGATGTGCAATAATTATTATCTCGAATCAAAATCACCACGCGGATGCAACGGCGGGGCTAAGCTAGCTATTATATGTAAACATATGTTTATGAGATTACACTTATAAAGAATTATTTTTCAATAATTTTGTCATAATTTATAGATTTGTGGGTATACGCTTAATACGTTTTAGGGAGACATGAATGCAATATATGTCTGTACTCATGTGTACAATTATCAAAGTAACTTAAACCTCACACTGTATAATAAATATGATTTAATATTACTATAATTAAATTATAAACGTTTTGTATAATTTGACAGATTAGTTTAACATGTCCGTTTTCCTTGTTTCTGGTTTGTTTGTTACAGATTCCTATTCAAAAATATGACTGAGACTGTGACAAATTGCTAAATCAAATTGTTTATTGTTTACTCTGATAAGTTTTTGTCAAAATTAACATGCCTATAGATTTTTTAATAGTTTGTAAAACTTTCGCTTAAGTAGAATGATTGGACTGTACGCTATTTAAGAAAGAACATTAAGTTTTTTTTTAGAATAAAAAAATATTTGGAGATATTAAATTACTTTTGTATCCCATGTCTCTAACTCTTGGTAAGCGGCAATGTTCGAGATAAAAATAAAAACATCTCTCGATTTCTCTATATTGCAATTTGTGGACATGAATTAGACTAAAAAAAAATGAATTGTGTCATTCATGTAGTGTTCTTATTAATGAATACTACTAACATTTTAATAAATAAGTGACAGTCGACTAATTACAATTATGTAAGGTTTATGATCATTGTAGGTACCAATAATGTGGCTAAACTTTACAATAGTTTACTTTAACTCCAATCAGACAGTGATAGAATACCAGTTAATCAATCCGTGAACGAAACATGTATCCAACGAGAGAACTAAAGCATGAATAAAGTATACCAAACGATTGGAAACACTGTAACCGAGGTTGTTTTCGCCGAATCGAATCGTCCGCCGTTAGCGCCGCTTGGTAATTGTCGAAAAGTTTTATTGGGTCAAGCGCAGACCGACGCACCGCTGACCCCACGAGGTGTGTTAACGACATTGAGTGATTTTATTACGATAATTAACGTAGAGCCACAGTTATGGGTCAATTGACAATGTGCCACATAGTGTCTGTGCTGAAATGCAGAAAGGTTTATGGTAAAAGCCTGAAGAGAGACAGGTTAAAGGGTTATAAACGGTAAAGAGCATACTGTTCTTTATAGTTAGTATTTTTGAATTACGACCTGGAATGCTGTTCGCTTACGATTGATGCTTATTAATGTCGCAAATAGAGGTGGATAGAGTAGAATATTGATGGGAAATCCGGCGAATACCTAAAATGTTTTCTTTTAAAAGTATTAAAAACGTTATGGGATTAATCCTTTTATATTGCCATGATGCGTGCGAAGCGTAATTTAAAAAGTCCACGTTGGCATGTTAACCATCAAGGTTGACATAATTAACTTTTTTTTATTATAGTCAAAATTGATTAAAAGTACTGCTTTATTTGCGAATGTTGTTGTACATAGCAGAATATGGCACTTAAAAGTAGAAAGGTAGATATTTTTTTATAAATACGCGCATTTTCTTTGCAATGAATGTGTCTATAGCTAGGATAGAAAATTAAAATCGATTTTCTCGAAGCGCGTTTCCCCGAGAGGATTCGCTTATCTCACCCTACTCTGTTTCGAGCTGAATTTATGGTTCTACCAGGTGTAGAAATTTAAGACGAATTAGTTTTATAAACATTTTTACACTACTATATTTAAAATACCTTACAACTCAACTATTCTAGCTTTGTTTATTATGTTTATTTGCGACTTTACTATTCTGGCTTTAACACTTATGAAAGAACCTTGTAATCGTTATGTTAATACTTAAATAATACCAAGTCTTTTTTGCAACCGATCAACTTTTTAACCATCCGATTCTTAAATATCGTTTATATTTGTATTGAATACTAAATTAGTTTTAGTGTTATACACAATTCATTGTATAACTAATAAGGGTATATAGAAATCTAGATATAAAAGAGATTCCCACCTATATATTTTTTTTATGGCATACGCAGGCAGACGAGCAGTCAGGCCACCTGATGGGAAGTGATCACCGACATCCATGGACATTGGCAATACCAGTGGTATCGCCAACGCGCTGCCTACCGTGAGACATAGGATGTTAAGTCTCGTTTACCTAGTAAAAACGCTGGCTACGGTGCCTTTCAAACCGGAGCAAAGCAGTGTTTTCACACTACTGCTTCGCGGCAGAAATAGGCACCGCGGTGGTACCCACCCAGACGGTCTCCTGTCAAAAGGGGACCTACCGCCGGAAAATAATATATGTAACTTATTAAGATATCTCTGGAACCATAAGGCGTCGCGACTTGAAATTTGGTAGGAATATTCCTTTCGCCGAGTAGAGGTCAGCTAAGAACGGATTTTACGAAATTCTACCCACAGGGGGGGTTGGGGGGTTGCTAGTACCTACATGATATAAATTTATAAATCCGGACAGGGTATATATTTCTAACGCCGGATATCCAACTATTACACAGACTAATTGAACGGTCTTCGGGGACATTGGAGTCGACTTGTTCATGGAAATCCACCGATTGTCTTTGCCGTGTAACAACGCGATCGTTGAAGGCCGCGTCAAGTCGCGAGGTTTTATCATCTCTGTTATATATGGCTGTGTGACGTCTGTTTTCAGCAAATAACTAATTTTCTCATTTCGCACTCTTTGATGATAACATTAACCAAAGAAAAGACGATATTGGGGTTGCCAACTATAATCTTTTAAACATTATTATTCTGGTTTTTACTAAATTATACATTTTGCTGTTGAACAAAAATAAAGTATACAAAATAGGTACCGATTTTAGCATCCAAATGCAAACAATACATTATTATTATGTGTTACACGTAGACAGTCACACGAAATGGTTTTTATTTAAGCAGAGAGTTCTAAAAATACGTATTTGAAACAATTAATAAATACAATACTGTTAATTTTTCTATAATACTGTTTAAAATTCTTTATAGACCTGAATATACTTTATTTCTTATAAATGTTTCGACAAAAATATGAGCGGTAGCAACAAAGCGGCGGTTTTTCATTGGCGATGTTAATAACCAACGTCTATTGTCGCTTAGTGATTTAGATCTTAGTGAAAATGCATCAATAAGAATTCCTTATATAAGTCATAACTTGTCGCTTTTTTACGTATATTTCGAGTCGTAAACTATGGGTAGAATTTGTTACCTATATCAAAATATTCGTTATACAATGAAATGCAACGCTTTAATGGAAACTTTCTTTTGAACGTACCGTTTGTGGGTCAAGGTCGCTGTTCTACCGCGAGGCAGATGCATTGTAACACAGCCGCTCGCTTTTGGCTGTTCATTGTGTAATAATTTCTCTACAATCGGAACTGAAGTTAGAATTACGTGAAAATTTTTCAAGTTAATTATAAGAATTAAGAACTGTCTCCGTTGCCTAGTAGTATGGGCGTGTGTTTTAGATACCGGAGGTCGGAAGTTCGAATCCAGCGGGGACTCAACAAATTTTTATTATTGTTTCCTATTTGGTTAGGGTAATTTGGGCTGATCACCCATATGACTGAAAAGTAAGATGATCCATGCGTCTTATGGGCATGTAAAAAGTTGGTCTACCCAACCAACCCGCATTGGACCAGCGTGGTGGATACCGTCCAGAAACCCCGTTATGGATAGGGGTGTATTAGGTGAGGCTTCTGTCCAGCATAGGACTCTCAAAGGGTGATGATGTCTATAAGAATTTAGTCTTAGCATCGTGTATAAACGATAAGAGCTGAATCTGACACGTACTTTATGTGTACAATGTAGCCCATAGCAACGAAGCGGTGTCGTATGTATGGTGTGCTTATGTATATCTTATGTCTGAGTCATAGTTGACTATGTCACTCAGTGGTTGACATCTCAGTGACAGTTCAGCAATAAGAAAGCTAGACGTATGGCGCTTCTTCGTCGCCAATGGTCACTTTATATATATTTATTCCGAGTCGCATTTTGTTTAACTATAGTTCCGTTTATTCTTATTAATGTATTAACTATCTGTTGATATAAAAAAGAACTTACAAAAAAGTAGCTCAAACTGTTATTTTTTTAAATAAAAAAGTCTTCCAGTGAAAATCTCTTCAAAATTGGAGCAGCTATTTCAGAGATAAGCCAGAAAATGTTATGGTATATGCATCGGTCATACATATATCACAATCATCATCATCATCATAATCAGCCGCTATCAGTCCACTGCTGAAAATAGGCCTTTTTTGATTAACGCCAAGACGGCCGATCCCTGCTACTTGCTGCCAACTTTTACGGCACGGAGAGCGGCATCTCACCTGGTCGGGGGTCGACCAACACTCCGTTTTTCTAAACGTGGCCTCCACTATAGAACCTTTTTAGCCCATCGGCCATCCGTTCTTCGGACCACGTGAACGACCCACTGCCATATAACACAATGTAATCATTTAAAAACATTGAAATAGTCACTCCAATTTTTTGCATGCAGATAAATGAATGAAAAATATAGTTATATATACTTATATTTCTGAATGTTATTGCGTGCCGTTTTTTCGTTAATGCAAAGAGTTGGCACCGTAACATTTATGCAACAGTTCAACGTGAAATAGCTGTATTTTTTTTAAATAAAAAGCAATGTGTACAAAAAAGAAGGACGTATGCGATCATAAACCAGTCGGAGACCTTTAATAGTATTCAAATATTCTTTTTACAACTGCGAATCGCGCGCATCCGCGTATCTTTTGTTTTTAGCTTATTTTTATTTTATCTGGCATTACTTTGATTGCCATTATTTTTTTAAATTGTTTTTATGTCTTATTCTATTAACACGATTCTCTTTATTGTTATTAGAATGATTTGTAATGTATGATTGAAGTCGTGTGTTCTGTTTATATTCTGTTTTCGATTGAGAATGGGGATTGGGTGCCGCAGTGATTACTAAAGATGTATTGAATCAATTTCATTCGTGGTTATAAAATTTTGTAGCGAGTAGTTATTGCGAGTAACAACATTGCAAGATGCGCTGTAAACATGCAAGAATCATTGGAAGAACAGATTCCTTATACATTGCAGTTAATGTGTGTGCGTCTGATTGCGGGTATCGCGAAGAATCTTTGCACATTAAAATTTTGACACACACAGCGACATTGCTAATGGAATGGGATGAATTGGGTTCGATAAGACAGAATCGAGTGACATTCGGGAATTGATCCTGATCCTGATTTGCCTGAAACCGTCTCGGGTATTCGTTTTTTTTTGTATTTTGTCACGTAGGAACGTATTTACGGTGTCTACATTCGCGGCATATTATTCAAACGTTTCCCCTGCAGATAAGGTGGAATAAGCTTTTTCTGTATACAGTTTTACTTTACGGTAGCCTAGAAGATATGATATAGTGTTCTTAATCAAAGGATACCCAAAACACAAATAAACTTGTTATTTGTAAACCTAAACGTAGTATTAGTAATATTTTCCTATATATTTAAAGTCGTATCGAGGAATAAGAGAGAATACACATACAAGAGATTCATTATGTCAGGAACGCATGTATTATAAAGTTTTACCGCGTGAATACCAGTTTATGCTATAGTGTCACAAAAAATTATAAAAGGTCATGAACGCTGACGTACAAGTTTTAGAGAATTCGCACTGTTTTTGTACATTCATTTAGTCAGTACGGAAGCTTGCTATACTGAAGAAATCCGTTGGATAATGTATATAAGTCATGTAGTAAATAGCTTTGGCTAAAGCTTAAATGTATTGCCATATCAGTTTGCTTTATTGTGTATAGGTTATTCCTCGTTATGAAATGAAAAATTTTATACGGAAATTGGGTATTTTTCTATTTTCTTCTACATAAATAAAGAAAGAATTTCATCGCGCATTATTTTGCTTATAATATTTCAGAAGTTTCATATCCTTCGCTGGTTCCACGGTCAGGGGACAGAGTGTTTTATTTTTTTAAAAATAGTTTTAACTCTTTTATTAGCGTCACACTTTGTGATTATATGATCAATCATCAACGATCAAAACATATAATTTCGGCGTACTTTATTAAGAATATGATTTTTAAATATTTTTATCAGTTTATTCTAGGATAATAGGAATTAGCTTATTTTTTGTTTTCCTGAAACCCGGAGTCTATTAAAGACCAAGAATGGAAATATAAATTATATTAAATTAAATTATTAATATTATCCTATCTTTGTCCTCAGATCTCGTACACTGCACAAACGAGCCCAACGTCTCCATACCTCAGCTGGCGAACCTCCTGGTGGAACGGACTCAGAACACCAACTGGGTGGTGGTGTACAAAGCCCTCATAACCGTTCACCACCTCCTGGCGTATGGCAATGAGGTGAGTGATGGTATCACCATGTTTCATGGATTTTTAGCTTGGTGATGGGACGCTCCGGGTTTTTTTCCAATTACAGATATGCTTATAATTGTTTGTTTAATTATTTAAAAGACGATGTAAAAATATAGCCTGCAGAGTTTCTTTTGCCGGTTCTACTAAGGTCTGAGGCGCCCTTTACGAACCGACGGTAGCATGGTTGACAATCAGTAAGCAAGTTTAACAATAGATCAAGATATTTAAATTCGTTGTATTAAACCCTTTTTACAACCGATTGTTAAATTTACACGGTCAGAAGTAATATAATATAAGATCAAATGGTTTTCTAGACAAATGTTAAATTCTGCAATTTTGTTTAGGGAAGAAAAGTTATCTTTAATTCGTTAACGAATGTTGTTCTAAAACACAGATTTGTTAAACTTTTTTTTTTAAAGATAACCTATGATGTACGTAGTGAAGTAGTAAGACACATAAAAGAACAAGATCTGTAGGCACTGAGAAGACGAGCGCAAGTCAATCCCGTGTCTCGGATAAGCAAGTAGTTTTATGGCGCCTTATTCTGCTTTCTTTCGAGGTGTATTCCGTCGTTTTGTCTCATTGTTGAATAAAAAAAGTTTATAATTTTATTTGTATCAAGAATGAAATGAAAGGTTGTTGAGTGATGAGCATATCAAACGATTTACAAATATTTCGTAGATATTGGTATCATCCCTTTTTGCTTATTCTAAAATCGGTTTGTATTCTATATAATCTTGACTGTAGTATGTAAGAGCGAAACTTTTATAGATCTTTAGCTATTCATAATTCATAGCTAATTGAAATTGCATTAATATTTGTTCGCACTGTGCGTGTGCTATTGTTATTCCGGTGCATAATTTTCGATTCGATAATAATACGGTATGCTCTCGTTTGGAGTGTGGTGTTATAATTTTAATATGGTCGCTTTATAAATCCGATATATCGTGGGTTCAAATCCTACAGAGAGACACGTTTGGGATATCTTTGTCTTCTATTTGGTTAAACTTCGCTGGTCATCTAGTAATCCGAATAGTATGTATTCTGACGTAGTTGTCGGTTCCTGCTTTGATAATTGAAAGGACCTTAGGAACTGTAAAATATCCTGGCAAGCGATAAATGTATTGATTGTTATTAATTCATACAAGTTCTGGAGGTTAGTAAAGTGTTTTAGTGATATATCATGAAAGTGAATAGCAGACGCCGTCTTAAATTAAACGTGTTATTCGAACTGTACGGATGTATTGTTTGAAGCTTTAAAGTTAATTTTGTAATATTTGATGTTATACTTTATGATGTTACAAACATATTCCTATAGTCGCAAATCTATTAAACGTCGTAAAAGAAATACGCCGCAATGCACAAAAACTTCTGTTAGTGTGATGCTCGGGGCGTCAGTACATCGTAGCAATAAAAATCCATGACCCGAAATGTCAGAGAAACTTAATTGCTATCGACCACTTTGAATGCACAAAACGGTATTCAAAGTTATCCATTGTTGCCAATGTTAATAATTTTGTGGTTAACGTCAGTAATCGATGAATATTATAGATTAATAATAGTTTGCGAAAGTTTTTTTTTATTGAGATTTTTTTCTCTATATGATGGCAATGTTTATATTAATATCAATTATATTTTCTCATTTTTATGTTGCGTTTATCACTTAGAACTGTATATATGGGATATTAAGACCGTCTGGGTATTATAATTAGATATACTAAACTTATAAAGAATCGCTGTTTGTTTTGTTTTGTTACTCTCTGTAAAAGCCAAAGGTTAACTGGTATTTTTTATCACGGATGTCATGCTTCCAGACTGTTGTGTTTGGTAAAGTCAATTCGTCATCCAACACAGAGTTTGCGGGAAGCTCTCGTCCCCGCGAACTAGGCATTAATTGTAGACAATGCCTCTTGCATCCGCGATTTTACGAATTAAGTAATGAAAAAGAGGGTTAAAAAAATTTCAATAGATGATTTTCTTAACCAACCAAAAGTTGAATATAAGGCAGAAAATTAAAAATTATTGATGATTATTTTCTCAATGGTATTATTAATTTTGTTCATCTCACATTTTAATATATATTTACTCTCTATATACAAGATCTATTCAAGCTAGTGGGCTGTCTAAAAATTCCATTAGAGGACAATTTCCAAGCAACTCTCAAGTCCTTACGCCATTCATATTTATTTCCTTTCCCACATCGCCCTCGGCTGGTGAATATAAATTAATTTCATCTCGAGTAAACATTTTTTCATGTCTCCAGAGCATCCTTTGTGGCGCGGGTTTTTTTATTGAAATTAATGCAAAAACGTTTGGCTATCTCTATGTCATGTGTGGGTTACGATATTATTTTGATCTTTGTCTTAATAGTATAGAAGATGGCACAAGTTCTGGATTAAAGGCTGGGGTAGTCCGTTTTACTGAGCCATGTGTAAGACCTGCCTGCATTAAGTTTAACAAGTGTTATTATAACTATACGCGCAACGTAGTAGTCACTACGGCGTCTATGCTGTAGGTAAATAGTGCGCCAACACTATATTTGTTGGTCCTAAGTAGCACTTTTTTTTTTTTAATGGCATACGAAGGCAGACGAGCATTCGGGCCACCTGATGGGAAGTGGTCACCGACGCCCATAGACATCGGTAATACCAGTGGTATCGGCAACGCGCTGCCTACCGTGAGACATAGGGTGTTAAGTCTCGTTTACCCAGTAAATACGCTGGCTACGGTGCCCTTTGGAAATCACTAGAATTAGAAAATATCCGATACTTTTTTGATTCACGTTAGATAATCTTCTCGCTAATAATGATATTTTTTTTTATTTCGCTCATACTTTGAAGTATTCAATTTGCGAGCACATAATACAGGAATATTGTCGATATCGCCTTTTTTGTTCGGATGCCTTAATATATTTTTATTTTAATGTATTTCTATCTAGCAATTTATACTAAATGAATATTATATCAGTCTACAATAATTCTATCAATAATGACAATACATAATGAATAATAAATATATTTAGGAAAGTTGTTAAGGAACATTTGTGTGTGAAAGCATATTATTGCTGTAATGACTACATTAGTGATAACACACCCTAGTAGTGAATTATTCGCCCCAGGCTATTTCAAATAAATATGTTGTATTATTTTTTAATTTTGTAAAGAATTTATTAAGAAAAGTAAAACGAAAACGAGGCAACGAAACATCAAACATATCAATAAATTAACTGTCTCTTTCCAATACAGTTGATACTGTTTATGTCTAATGCCTCTGATTTAAATGACTCATTACCAGCTGTGTTATCACGTACGTTATCTCTTATCACAAATGAATAGGGTTCAAATTCAATTGCTGATTGTGCACATGATGTTACACGTGACACTTGCGGTTTAATCAAAGTGCGTTGATGTATGAGTACATTCAATTATGTGTTAGTTAAATGGTAGGCAAATGCATGGACGTAAGAAATATGTTCATTTATTAACGTAACGATAAAAACATTTATAAGTTACCTATTTAATGGTAAAATTAAAAGACATTTTTTTCATTAGAACTATTGAAATTCTAGTCAATTAATATTTCGGCACGATAACACAGCGCCATTATGTCTAAAACTAAGAACTGTTTTATGGCAACTTTCTTTCATGGAACATACAGTAATATTACTGCAAACACTTATCTTTTCAAGAGAAATATTCATATTACCGTTTCTTCATACTCAGAAACAGAAAATCCCATTATATAACACATTTTTTTATAAATGTCCTCTTTTTCTAAACCAAAGACTCGAACTCGCGCAAAAAGAAATCAAAAATAGTGGTCTATAAAATGTTTCACTACGTACATGTAGGCACAGATTGTTTGTCGGTCTTTTAAACGTCTGAGGGTTTGGAGTTCTTATTGAGTCTGTAACGTCTGCTTTCTTGATGTTGTCTAGTGTCGTCGCTACGTCTGACGTTGCTAAAAGTGTAAAAGCGAAAAACAAAAGCAAGCAGTCGCGTCGAGGTATTTCCTGCCCTTTTTGTTGAGTCCGTAAAAAAGTAATAGACTGGCTACTGGGTATATATTTGTCACGTTTAAGGAGTTACGTTTGTGGTTGTTTGATTACGAATGAGTCAGTTTTAAATAATATTGTTTCAACCTCGGATTAAATTTAACATCAACATAACAATCTTTACCATTCAGATCCTTGTATGTAAATATATACATATAAATATAAATATAATTACATAAATTTACATACAAGGTCCAAATCTTTGTAAAGGTCCCGTATTTACATGGGACCGCCTGGGTTGATACCATCGTGGAGTCTATTTCTGCTGCAAAGCAGTTATGTGAAAACATTACTGTGTTCCGGTTCAAAGGGCGCCGTAGCCTGCGTATTTATTGGGAAAACGAGATTTTAACTCCTATATCTCACAGTCTGCGTGATACCACTGGTATTGCTAATATCCATGGGCGTCGCTGATCACTTTCCATCAGGTGGTCCGACTGCTCGTATGACTAAGTAGTCAATTAAAAAAAAATTAAATAGTTATCATGGTATCTTTTTCTCTATTGATTTGTGTTAATATAGAGTAATAAAATTGTAGTGTATTTATGTTGTAAGGACTATGCAATGTCGAAATTGTTGACACAGCTGCCTGATAAATTAAAGTTTACATAACCTGTGTAATGGCCCTGAATTTCAGTGCGAGTTGATCGAATAGCCGTACACTCGTTTCAGACCATTAATGCTGTTGTGCGTTATCGTTTTCGTTTATAATTGAAACTGTTGATATTTCTTCATTGATGGAGAAGTCGTCGTATGGTGCTGTTTGGTATTTCTATTGTAGTAGAATCAAACAATATATTACTCCAAAATATTTACTTTAATTGATATAGTAGGTAAATATTTTCCTTCGTATTTTTCCGGAAAAGTTCGTATTACCGTGCTCTCTCAAATAGCTTCAGTACCTAACAATGGCATTATTCATTTTGACATTTGATACTAAACAATAAAGTTTCCTATTAGTTGAAATGTAAATGTCACGCATTTAATACCATAATTCGTTGATAGTTCGGGTGTAATCGTGTTCCGATAACGATCCGAGGTTTCCCGAAGGAATATTTTCTCACTATATCTATGGTTTAGTGAGAAATCGAAGTAAATGTCTAATTTCCTTATGTGATATTTTAAATGGTTGCTAGGCTAAAGTTATCAAGTTTAAACTTTTAGCATGAAGGCGTATGAAAGATCAACGTGTTTGCCTTTACTTCTGGCGGAATTATACACATTCAATAAAAATAGTAGAAGTTAATTCCGTTCTATACAAAGTACAAAATCGACCTCTGTACTTGAAAGTTGTTTTATTGATCGAGTACAATCGATACGGGGGTTAAACGAAAGGTGCATTTGCTTACGTTATGGAATGAGCCATTGGGAAATAGAATAGTACTTACGTTAGCAGCAGTCTACTATTTATATTAACGTTAATAAGTCCTATTATTTCGTCTCGTCTTTTCTACTCCTACTTAAGCGTTACAGTCATTAGTAAGATTATTACGCCGGATTCGTTTGCTTTGATTCATTTAAATGTAGTTACTGCCGTTTTCTACAAGGAAAGCCAAAGATGACCTTGAAAATATGTATATGTTCCTAAGCCAAATAAAAGATGGAAGTTACCTGAACACAGTCTTATGTCAAATACATCCACACGAAGTGAAGAACCCCGTAGAGAGATGGCGTGCATTAGGGGAGGTCCAGCTGTGGACTAACAACAGGCTGATGTTGATGATGACTTTGGTCGGTGGCTTTTTCAATGATAAAAAAGCAATAACATGGTTCCAATATTGGTTCTTTGTATAGATGGTAGCCCTTTGAATAACATGATAGTGTCTCACATAATTAGGCTCGATTCGTTATGCAGTGTTGCCCTAGTTAGTGTAATTGGGACGCCCGTCGAGCGTCGTCTGAGTTTTTACGTTCTCCGGATCTATTTAAGGGCGATCTTGTATGTCGAACGTGTCGCGGCGGCCGTGAGACTGATTTTAACTATAAAGGGATGCCTATTCATTGAGAACCCTTTGGTCTAGCGTTACTTAGGTTTACAGGATAGGGAATATTATCCCTTATATTTTCCGTTGCTTACGGGAATATTGTACATGATAAGTAATACAGTTTGTAGGATTTTATCGGGTTTGATTACTTCGCAATTATTTTTAATTTATATCCGACGTTATGAATAAGACCTTTCCGAGGGTTTATGGTCATGGGAAAGACTCGTTTCAGTATGTCATGTCGCTCTTTATTATCTATCTAAGGTTTTCTTGAACATACAAAACGGAATTGTTTTTGGAAGAGTACTCCACACTCTAAGGACAAATATATTTGACTAAACAACATCATCATCTTCAGCCTTTCTTAGTCTACTGCTAGGCATAGGCCTCCCCCCCTAATGCAAGCCTCCACCGTTAGGAGGTTTTTGGACTGTATACCACGCTGGTCCTGTGCGGGTTGGTGGGTGCACCGACTTTATACATGCCCATACGACGCATGAGGTTATTATTTGACTAAACATAGTAGTTAAGTTACTCGCATTTGTACCTAGTGTTTGTCATCGGCCGTTATTAGTCCACAGCGTCACACCTAGGATCATACTATAAACTTTTGGAAAAAAGTTAATAAATTGATAATCCCATAACATGGCGTTAGGTAATCGAATCCTTATTCTTTTACACTGTTTTCGATGCCTCGTCGTTTTAAAGAAGCCATAAACCGGTCACAAGCATCGGAGTATTTAACTTTATCTGTTAAAGTGTTACGAGTATTTCTGTGATGAAAAAACTCACCGAGAATGAGCAGGTGCTAAGACCAAGTTTGACCTCAAGGCCAAACCATGGTGAGGGGGGTAACTTTTTAGTGTAATTAAGTATGTTACTTTACTTCTCTTTTAATTACTTCAGAAATCGTCCAAGAGATGAATGATATCTGTATTCAATAGAATTATAACGTTAATAGAATTTATTGTGTGTAATAAATTGCGTAACATTTAAAAAATGGTTTGAGGTTTGTTGTCCCACTGTTTATGTCCCAGTTTTGCAATTTCTTTGCTTTCTCGATTTTGTAATTTTACCATATTCCTAATGTTAATTATAATATAATCGCATATCACTAGCATACACAAAAATTTCAGTTTCTTATGGAGGATTTTCGTCATTGACATTAGCGTATTTGAAAAGTACTTTTGTATTTTTACTTAAATATTCTTTTATATCTCTCATTTATTGTAACGTTATAATTGACACTATCTGAAAGCGGAAAAGAACTAATTTGTTTCTTTAGCAAAGAACACTTGCTAGATTTGGTGGATGCAAAAATTCTTTCTAACTCTTCATTAGGCAATATGTCAATATTATTAGACGCACTACAGTAATATACGGTTAATAATCTTGCTCGTTGACAATGTATGGAAAATATTTTATGTCATATACACGCTGTCGTCATAGAAATTAATATGAATGAACTGTTGTTAGACGTGAGCTGTATATGCGATGCAAATTCTATGTACATTCCCAAATAATGAATCATTGTTCTTAGATAGTTGTTCTCGGGCGAATATTAAAGAAATCTAGAAACGTTTTGTACCTTAACACTTAGCAAATAAAAAAAAACAGTTTGTTTATTAAGTTGTTTAATAAGTTATACTTTTAACCTTACTTAGTGAATATGTTTATTTTTTACGACTGTAAGTTAATTTTTAAAAGTACTTGTGAACGAACAGGTTAAAAATCACAAAATTAATCTAAATTGTGGCTTAAAGACATTCAATAAAAATATTGTAAATAAAATCTCAAAAAAAAAATCATGATTTACATAGCTCGGTCATAAAGTTACTGTTAATGTTTAAATACAGAAAGCATGTTTTTTTGAAACACTTTACGCGTGTTTAATTACTCATTAACATTATTTCATACAAATTTGCTAGTTTTAATTCCGCTATTACTAAATACGGACATTTGTTCGTTCAAACTGGTGTACGGGTACATTTAATACCGTAAGGTCAGTTTAATTAGTTTGAAAGGAAACGCCTTCAGCACTGAAAAGTAGACTACAAGTACTTTTGTTTTTAATAAATATAATTATTGGTCTTGTATAAGCAAAAAATGTATAAATATTATTGCATAAATAAAGCAGACATTCAGGCAGATTTCTAAATATAGCTACTGAAAAACATAATTTTTAATAGTTTTGGTATCTGTTCACCAATAGGATTACATTACATTTGGCTTTGTTAACGAAGATTGCGAATAATATTCAGTTTAGTATTTATGACCCATTCAGCGTAGTAGTTAGAGACTGTAAATCTTATGTCTTAGGGTTTAAGTTCGATACCTACCTCGGGATAAGTGTTATATGACGAACATTGCGTTGGAATCGTATCTGTTATATATAAGAAAGGTATATTTAGGCAATACATATTTAATATTATGTTAATATTTCTAGTCATCATTTGTCATCTGTTAATTACTAATCAAATTAAAATGATTAGACAGATTATTTTATTAAGTTAATAAATCTATCTTGTACATTATTTTATCTGTTTAATACATTATCGATTAAACCTTCATGCCTACTTATTCATCGTCTTAATCAAATGGTCGAATGATTGAAATGAATATGAAATTTACTAAATCCTGTCTATTATTTGGCCTGCAAAGTTCTTAGTAACGTACTACATATAACTTAAATAAACTCGACGAGACTTATCTTTTAATTGATCTCTGAACTTGTCTTTAAAATTTAAATACATATTTTATACATTGCTGACGTGAGTTTTAAATAAATCATTTTAAGTTATTTAGTCAGTATTTCGTGCATATTGTAGAAGTATAAGATATCGTTAAGTCATCAAACTACTTGATTGCAAACCCACAAACAACATTTCCATTGTCGAAAATTCCAAATGGAGATCCTAAATTATAACAAGAACAAAAGACAAAAGTTAAATATCGCAGCTCTTAATCTTGCCAAAGTTCGCTTCCGTCGCCGGTAAGGAGCGTATCTGAACAAAAGAATCGAAATTATCCCGTTTCAGGAATGGATCATTCGTCCTTTAAGAGATGTCGCGCGATAAAGGGTCAAAGTAATGAATGGTTCGACCCCTATACGTTATGATTCATTGTTCTTTTTCTTAATAAATGCAGCGACGATTTATATAGGTCGATAAACCTATGAGTGCGTTTGTTTTCAGTAGGTGTTGGGCGTAATACATTACATACCACATTTTCCTTTAGACAAGATCCAATAGTCTTTCACCTAGGCATTTTCTTAAATTATCATGGGTTAGGCTTCTAATCCATTCAGGTTTATCTGCATAACAGTTTAGTGTTGCACGCCTCCAAAGGATAAACTTATTATTAATAATCATGAATTAGTTATCAGTTAATTTGGAGGACCTGACATCTATAACGTCTCCGAAAGATAATCTTGGCAACCAGTACTGACTTTCTACATGCCCATCGTACGCATGGACCACCTTACTTTCAGGACAAAGGGCGATCGGCACGTATCCTCCTAACCAACTAAAAATAAAGTTGTTTCCTCGTGGGATTCGAACCCACGGCCTCCGGCTTATTAAGCAAGGGCCCGACCGAGTGGACCGACTTTTTACATGCTCATCCGATTGATGGATCATATTACTTTTCAGACAATTGGGTGATCGGCCCAAATTGTCCTAACCAACTAAAAAACAATGATAATACAAAATTGCTTCCACAACAGATTTGAACCCACGACCTCCGATTTATAAAGCAAGGGCCAATACCGCTAGGTCACGGAGGCGGTAATACAATCTTTATATTATGTCTATTGTTAGAAATATCACAGATCGAAACTTTTGTGAGGATGTAAATATACAAATAACTATACATTGATTATATTTACCTATACCATTGTATTTTTAATGACATATTGTTTTTTTTCCAGAGGTTCACACAATACCTAGCATCGAGTAATTCAACGTTTCAACTAAGTAATTTCTTAGACAAAAGCGGGGTGCAAGGTATGTATCACAAATGTTTATTTATCTAGTAAATCTAAGTCAGGATTAGATTTTAATAGAATCTCAATCTAGGAATAACTTCCTATCCAAAGAAGGATGTGGAATGCTCTAAAGGAAGTGCTATGTTTTCTCGATTGAATGCAGTAGATACAATTGAACATTGATCGAGTTCGTTTCGATATTGAAACGAGGTATAATATTGTTAATTTAAGTGATGTATTAGTCTTATGTTTATTAACATATTATTAGTAAAAAGTGCCATATCTTTACTGGACTTTAGTTCAGTTTCAGTATGTAAAAAGGTTGACAAAACTAAATTGGTCACAATATAAGTAAGAATAGAAAAATACTGTTTCTTAATTTTATAATAGAAATATTTTAAACAATTTTAAACATTATCGAAACGAGTAGGAATTTATCTTTTCACAATCTCGTATATGGTGATTTTGTTGTTAAAAATATACCCACAATTAATCACGTAACAAAGAATGGAGATATAAGCGACAAGGCCGTGGGAAATCGTTAAGGGACGATTTAAAACGGAAGTAAGGGCTGTCCAGTAGTATGTATTTACATATAAATATATTTTTAAGTATTGATTATATTTATATGGTATAAATATAAAGAAATTTGTATTAAGACACCTTGACTTTGGCTTCGCGCCAGGCGGTGTGGTGAAATATATTATTTTGTATTCTTTTTAGTGTTTCGTTATAAATCTCTTCAAAGTAAATTTGTTACCTTAAAAGAAATATCAGAAGTTTTAGGTCACACGATATTGTGTCATCATTCGCCATTCTGCTTTGATATTAGTCTAAATGTACGTAAAACTGGTTATTTTACTATCTTATTAGCAAATATAACACTTTTTTCAGGCCAAAAATTAATATTATTACATGAGACAATAATTTATCTTTTGTTGGAATATGGTAGTAGAATGTCATTTGTCACTTGACGCGTATAAAATGGCTGAGAGCGTTACCAAATTTTAAATGTGAAAGGAACTCGATTTTTGGGCACATTAGAAACGATGTCCTAACAAGTCCTGCGCAACACGTTACGACATGACAATGTGAACATTCGCATATCGAAACAAAATGTGCGCTGTAAACAAAATTGCAATTTTGATCAATTACTAACACCTAGCTAGAAGCCTATAATTTATTATTAGATAATAATTATAATGGTTCATCATCATTGTCATCAGCCTGTGTAAGTTCTCTGCTGGACATAGGCTTCGCCTTCTCCATTAGAAGGTTTTTAGACCGTATCCCACCATGCTGGTTCAATGCGGGTAGGTGGGTGGACCAACTTTTTACATGCCCATCCGACGCATGAATCTCCTTACTTTTACAGGTTATTTATATGTATGCGTACAGAAGTTTATGTAAGTAGCAGGCCAATAACTACCTATAATTTTAGCGATTTTCAAATTAATAAAAATGGTTAAGATTATGACAAACTTAATTAAGAAAAATGGTGTTTTAATTACTCTTAGCAACTTGAGACAAAATTGCTGAAATTATAAATTATTTGCATGATCCGTACATTTTTATTACACAATCTGTCTGGTGGATTATTAGTAAACTTCACAACAATATATATCATAGGAAATAATGACATATAGATGAAAATTTGCGAATATTCCAATAAATCTACGCGTTGTATGCCGGCGTGTGTGATCTAGTAATAAATAGAGTTATAAGAAAATCGCTTCTCATATGTCCTTTAGCTTTGGGACGGTCTAGACATTAAAATGTTTGTAGTCAAAATTTATACTTTGGATATACAACTATCTGTAATTTTTGGTGAGATAGATGTACGAGTAATTAAGTTTTTATAGACCACTTCCAGTATTTATTGGTGTCATAAAACCCGCATTGCATTAAGCGCTGTCTAGACCTATATTCCTCGACGACGGCATACTGTTGTGCCAAATAATATAACATAAGCTGTACCAAAGACGATTATCATAGTTTTATTTAGTTTAATACATGCTTTGACGTCTCGGTGACGCATTTGTGTAATGCATATTAAATTAATATTGATATAAATAATATCTTATTAATATAAGATTTTATTCTAAGCTTCAAGCTCAAAAAGTGTACCTTGTAATGTGTGTTCTAGAAACAGAAAACTCTCGGATTTTCCATAATGCTATATTGATGATAAATACTCTATAGAATTTTAAATTCAATAAACAGACCGAAATTTAGGCCTGTATTTGCTCTATAAAACTAGGCGCGCCTACCCGGCGTCGTCTATATTTTAAACGTGCCAAGTTTCACGCCCCTTATTATACGTGCCAAGCTCAATGATAGTTTGAGAAATCTTGCCATAAGATTTAGATAAATATTCTCAAGTTATATTTGTTATGGGTAAATATATTTTAATGGCGGTGATTCGTTACTGGGTAGGTAATTGATTACTTTATGAGTCGTGGATACACTGATTACAATGGTGTTGTGATTTAAGAGTGTTTTACTTGTTTAGTCGATGGGGTCACCATCTTAGTATTACTAGATTTAGGATTTGTCTTAAATCTAGATCGGGATCTTAATGACGTCGTATGACAACACAAAATATGGTCAGTCAGTCGTAAGTGTCACAGCAATGTGGAATATCTTATAATGTTAAAAATAAATACACACTTTTAAAAGTGGACCGGACCAGCCTATAATATATACAACCAATACATAATAAGCGATAATAAACAATGCAAAACAAGTAGTGATGCAATTTTATTTCAAGCTTTAAAACCATTTTTTAATAGTACTCGATGTTTTTGCAAATTAATTATTCTTTAGTTGGAACAAAGTTATGCCAAGCTTCAATAAGCAGACTGGATAGCGTCACCGAAACGTGCCAAAAGCATTAACCCATCCCTCTCCATAGAAGTGTGTCATCCTATTCGGTACCCCAATAACCTCGTTGGGTCAATGACCCGCGGGACATGTAACAGCTGACCCGGTGCATTGACCTCGCACTTGCTGTGTGCAATTGTTTGAGACGTGAGGTCATTATGTTGGTGCTATTTTTGGATTTGATTGAATAGCGTCTAGTATATGAACCACCATATGTCAACGCGGATGTGTAAGTTGAATTATTCCGAGAAAGATATTACAGTTGAAGACTTTTACATGATTTAAAAAACGGTTTAGATTTCCGTTTTTAGTAAATAGTGAACTGTTACTTGTCTATGTCTCATTGCTGCAGTGTGACAACACTGTGATCGGTTGAAGGACCTATGGCTAGTGTTTTGTCCCCTTGAGGTTTCTTTGTGCCTTCGTAGCCTAGTGGAATAGGTTGTGCTTTAGAAACCGGAGGTCGTGGGTTCGAATCCTGCGGGGACACAACAAATTTTCATTAGTTGTTTCCTAGTTGGTTAGGTCAATTTGGGCCGATCACCCAATTGTCTGAAAAGTGAGATGAACCATGCGTCGGATGGGCATGTAAAAGTTGGTCCGCCACCAACCCGCACTGAACCAGCGTGGTGGGATACGGTCCAAACCCCTAATGGACAGGGGTGTATTAGGGAGGCCTATTTCAGCAGTGGACTAACAAAGGCTGATGATGTGATGTGTGTGATATGAGTTTCTTTCGTCGTTTCATCTTAGGTCAGAGGCGTAGGATTCCGAACCGGTGATAATATTTTTGACAATCAATAAGCAAGTGTAAAATATGAATGTTTGAATTTGAATAAGTAGATAACCGTCGTGTAAAATTTTAAGTATATATATTAATCAAACATTTCAAAGATCTCTAGTTCGTGCCGTTCTATTTTTTGTTGAAAAGTATTTGTTATCAGTTACATTTTAGATTCCTTTGATCATGAGCTTTTAAGCGTACGCTTTTCTCCTTTTCAATGTTCAAAGTGATAACGTAAAATTTGACTTCCTTCATAACATTGTTACTTGGCGCGCATGTACAACTCACTTTTTTCGTTGCCGTTGTAAAAACCCAGCTTACGGATTCCCCGCCGCAGTGAGGGGGCAGCAGAGATATTTAAGGCTCCCCGACCGAGATGGAGCTCCTTTCTCTTGTCACTATATCCGAGGCCGCGGGTACTGTTGACAGTCTTCGGCGACTCCGGCGCGACTTGGCCCCCGCGGGCCTCTCTCTTAGCACGGCACCCCCTCTTGAGCCCTTCACTAGGCGGCGGACAAATTTCTGGTTTAAACCCAGGTCAACATTGGTTCCAAAATATCGTCAGAGAGCTAAAAGTAGTTTACCATCTACATATTTAGTTTATTTAAACTTTTGCACACTGGCGGGGCGTTATGCCTCAGACATTATCTAACAGCCGACCTTTATATAGTGTATGTTATCACCAAACATACATTTATTATTATGTGACCCATCGACAACTAATGTCTATTTTTTTATTTTATACACATTACTTGTCGATCACTTGACATTAAATTATTGGTATCCCTCCTCTGAACGATCTCTACGATGTGTATTAATGTGTCCCAACATTCCTGCCGGGCAATAAACATAACCATTAGTTTGTACGAGTCCTTTTATAAGTTCACGGAACCTATTATGGGTCAAACGGGGGCCGAAGACCCCTGGCACCCATTTAAATACAACGCACTGACGATCGTTACTAGGAACTTTGCCTTCTTATATGCCTTTGTTTATTACTAGCGACCCGCCCCGGCTTCGCACGGGTGCAATACTGATATCTTTAAAATCTATAAAAAATAAATAAATTTACCAGCGCTTCTCTACTGTATTATGCATGAATCATACATATTAACCTTCCTCTTCAATCACTCTCATCTATTAAAATACCCGCATCAAAGTCCGTTGCGTAGTTTTAAAGATTTAAGCATACATAGGGATATAGGAAAAGAGAAAGCGACTTTGTTTAATACTATGTAGTGATATTACTATATTGTTAAATCAGTTAAATGTTAATTCAACTCTGACTCGTTTCAAGTATCTAGACACAAAATTTCATCGTTTTATTTATAGGCGATGTCTTTTCTTGGCTTATATCAAATATGTATCAAATTTCATTGAAATTGAGTCAATGGTTTAGACGGTAATGACGACACAGACAGACAGAGTTACTTTAGCGTTTATAATATTAGAATGCTATTTCTCCAAATTGTTATAAGGTAGGTTTCTCATCAATTTAGATTTAATTGAATAGCTATCTTAATGCAACAGCGAGCATCAAAGGGCAAATTTTCTTCTAGCCACTTTTTCAATTTACAATGTAGTCCGCTTTTTATCCATCGAGGTCTGCTTTAGTAACAATTTCTACGCAGAGCAGTACATTTTAGGGAAATAATGTTTTATAATGACTGTTAAAGATCGTCTTGTTATCTAGGGTCGACTATTTACACGTCCAACCGGCCCGTAATTTCCAAAGAAGAAGAATAAAACAATAGCGTTAAGTTATTTCCTTTCAGGATCCGAATTTATGACTTACGATTTATGAAGCAAGAACCAATAGGACATAAAGGCGTTCAAGGTATAGGCATATCCAATCTTTTCTTATAAAAAATCAAAAGACGACTAATAAAACAATAATTTCATTTATATTATAAGTATAATACTTTGAATTAATTTTCCTTTTTAAAGAAATGTGACACTCAATTTATTTAAATAAATAACTTTTTACTGGTTTCTGCCTTAGAGGCAGACGAGCAGTCGGGCCACCTGATTGTAAGTCGTCACCGACGCCCATGGACATGGATAACACTGGTGGTATCATCAACGCCCTGACTGCCGAGTGACACAGGGTGTTAAGTCTCGTTTACCTAGTAAATACGCTGGCTACGATCCCCTTTAAACTAGAACACAATGTTGTTTTACACTACTGCTTTACGGCAGAAATAGGCACCGCGGTGGAACTGTAATATAGGGACCTACCGCCTACCATAAGGTTTTATATGCCTCACATGTTTTTATCAATAAACTCGATACATTAACGATGACGTTAATAGTGAACAAATTGTTGCACTGTAGCTCATCGTAAACAATTAATCGGCAACTCAATTAATTGCCGATAAAGTGACATTGATCTCGCGTATGTTTTTATTGAAACGCTATAGCGGTTATCGATCCGTACACCTAATTTGTAATAAACACTATCTCCAGTACAATGTTGCTGAGATAGGAATGACCCCGTGCGATTTGTCATATATTATTGAAACGGTTTTGTTGTAGGTCATGTGGGGGTGTCATACAGCACGAAAATCTGCTTTATTGGTCAAATGGACTATATTTTGGATTGGAATCTTAATCATTACCTGATATTTGACAAGTATTATACTTTAATCGTGCTATTTGTTGGTAGTCATAGATCTACTTAACTTTTTTAGTTAAATTTCCGGTCCTGTTTGGCTCTGTCATAGTGCAGTTTACATCATTATCAGCCTGTGCTAGTCCACCGCTGGACACAGGCCTTCCCTACTGCACGCCATCTCCATTAGGGGGTTTCTGGACCGTATCCCACCACGCTCGACTTGTTTCTCATCAATGGACATCTCGATCGACTTTTTCATACCCATTCGACGAATGGATCGGCCCAAATTTCCCTGACCGACTAAGAAACAACAATTCAAGTCTCCGCAGGATTCGAACCCACGACCTCCGGTTTCTAAAGCACACGCCCTGACCACCAGGCTACGGAGGCAATTGTATAGTGCAGTTTATTTATATTAAAAATAAGCTTAGCTGTACTCATTTAAGCTATTAATTTCATAAGCCGCTATTGCCAACTTAACATTATAAACAAAAACTGTTTCAAACCTGAGTTGCTCGCACAAAATAATTGAGTAATCAAGCATTGGGTATAACTTATTATAATTGGCAGTTGCCGTTGCTTGGCTGACTTTTTATGCAATTGGAATCGGTCCCAGTGTTCCGCCTCGGTTGCGGAATCATTCCGTAATATGTATATGATGGTATCGTGTATACCAAACGATATATGAGATCTAGATAGATATTTATTTTAAACACTGGTTTTACCAAAATTTTAACGTTCTTACCGGTTAAAATGTAAGTCACATTTCAGTCTTTTAACCGTTTCTTTAAAGTTATAATTGGGTCAGCTTTTAGTTATATGTGATTACCGAAACAACAATTTAGTCATTTCCATCTGACATCTACAAACTGAAGGTTACCTGAATTCGACGGGATAAGTTGCCGGTAAATTTTAAGGAGATGACATCCTACAATGACCGCCAACGATGGTCTTTACAAACGTAACCGACTTTAACATGGATGATTAGCCAATTGAAGATCAACTTACGTGTAGCGCTAAACAACCTGGACGTAACGATAGAAATTTCCTTCCCTTTCCCCTCCCGATTCGAACCTACGATTATCCGACACTACGACCCTCCGGTTGGATGCGCATAGGCGAATACCTCAAGGCTAAATAAGCCGTCTGATTGGTTAAACATCGCCTCATAATTGACGTTTGCCAGTGGTCCACCAATAAGAATGCTCGGTTACTATGTTTACATTGGTTCCAGATTGTTTTTTGCGCTTCAATATTTGCATGAAGCGGACATTTGCAATGCTTTCGATTCGCTATTGAGTGTCGACGCACGTTGTCGATGCAATATCATTTGAAAACGTGTTGAGAAATTGTTTTTTAACGTCAATGAAAGCGATAAAGTGCCGCTTACGACATTACGTCTTTTTGTATTTTAATAAACGGTCTTTTTATGTTAATGGGTACGATGCCGTAGCAAACAGAATGTCATAGCATTATACGTAGTATATAAAAAAGGCGCTTTCTCTGTCCCTATATCCCTATGTACGCTTAAATCTTTAAAGATACGCAGTTTTTTTAAATAGATAGAGTGGTTGAAGAGGGAGTTTCATATGTTTAACACATGTTTATTATTGTAGATATATTTATCGTCGGGTTAAAACACCTTTTTGCGAAGCAGGAGCCGGTCGCTATTTGTTAATAAAATATTAAGTTGGGAATGGATTCGAATCTCAATAGGTTGTTTAGCGAATGTGACGCTAGTTCCTCGATAAATAAATTTGTGATTATTAAAATTATTGCTGCCGTCTTAATACCGATCATTCCATAGTTTGGCAGTTGTTTATTTAAAAACTTAACATCAGTTTTCAGATTTATGTGGTTAAACCACTTTAACTCATTGTCCAATATTTTTACTTTAATACGTACGTATTTGTTTTAAATGTAATATCATTATGAATATATATATGTGTCATAAACATAACCAACATAAAATTTTATTCAGTAAGCAAGTATACAATAAGATAAACAAACGAATTAAATATTAATAAAATTTAACAGTATGAAACTTTGTTGTCATCTCTTCTCGAGTCTCAGTCGTCAAATTAAAAGAGATAAAAACCCATTATAATGTTATTCGTTATTTATAATATCAAGCACTGAACAGTTCGCAATACAGTACAGTGCCAACGGCCCTGTCCAGTAATAAACAACAATGTCACGCGAAAATCACTTTGATTCGTACCAATGTCACTTTCACTCGTGCAATACTCTGTCACGCTAGTTCTACGTCACGGCGGGCTATTATTGAATGCCGTGACGTGATTGTACCACGTGACTGTACTCGTGTTTGATTGTGTCCTATTTTGGACTATGAATTGTTATGATCGAACATGCCTCCTCCATGCAATAGCTGCTTTTAGCCCAAATATTCGCGAAGTGAGTTTTTAAGCCGGTTTGGCTTTGTTATAAGCTTTTATACTGTAAATCTTAGTAAGATTTTACATACTTAATTTTTTATGATATTCCATTATATGTAATAAACATCATAAACTTTATCTTTACGGCGGTTGGCAATGCGTAACATAAACTTGTTGCTTATGTTGCGTATTTAGGACTTTTACTACAAATATCTGGACAAATGGAATAGCTCGATTTAGCTAACGAGTAATTACTTTACCACCGTCAATGCATAATCTTAAATTACTATTTTTTAATTAGCGCTCTAAATAAGCAGCTATTTTTACGCATGGTGACTTATTCTTATTGCAAAATATAGGTCAAAGAACTGCCTTCGTAGCCTAGTGGTTTAGGCGTGTGCTATAGAAACCGGAGGTCGTGGGTTCAAACCTGCAGGGACTCAACAAATTTTCATTGTTGTTTCCTAGTTGGTTAGGGCAATTTGGGCCGATCACCCAATTGTCTGAAAAGTAAGATGATCCATGCGTCGGATGGGCATGTAAAAAGTCGATCCACCCGGTCCGGTGGGGTACGGTCCAAAGGCCCCCTAATGGATAGGGGTGCGTTAGGGGAGGCCTATGTCCAGCAGTGGACTCTCACAGGCTAATGATGAACTGAGAAAACATTAAGAAGTTGCTTGTGTTTCATGTACAGGATGCTGTATGAATTTACCAAGATATAAGCTGTCACGTGGTTATCTAACGAATTACGTTAACGATCGGTATACATTTAAATGTTAGCATTAGAACGTAAACGTTTCCTTAGGAAAGAAGGTCATGATGATCAAGGGACCTTTAATACGTCTATTCATGATATAGCACTGTTATGGTTAATTGTGCGGGTAACGTGGTTAACATATTGTTGTGATATATTCTAATAATTCGTTAACATGAGACAATACGGCGTAAGAATCTATACAAACAAGGCGATAGATTAACTATAGTTTAGGCAAACTAGACTCTGAGAAGATATTAAAAAGTAACCAATAGCAGCGAAAGTAATAGGTCATAGTGTCACCGTCTGTCACTCAGTGGTTGACGTTTCGGTGACAGGTAATTCACAAGAACGCTAAATGTGTGACGTCACTTCGTTGCTATGGGTTACTATGTTTAAATCTATTCAGAGACCAGATCATCGGCGTCCCGGTCCGTACACCGATCGCCGACGATCCTTAGGAGACAAAATAAATGCCTAACTCGCCGTACCTTCTGTACGTGTGGCCTTCACTTGTAGCAAAAAGTGTCGGCCACCTGGTTCGCGGGGACGGTAGTTCCTGCGAATCTTCGTTAGATAAAGCTTACCAAGGACTTGAGTCTGGAAGCATAACGTCAAGGATATAAAAAAATGTCTATCACCTTCTTACAGGGTCACCTTTTTACAGGGGGCTATCTGGGTGGTACCATCGCAATTCCCATTTTTGCCGCAATGCAGCAGTGTGAAAGAACTACCGTGTTCCGGTTATGGCACCGTAGCCATCGTATTAACTTGCTAAACGAGACCTATCATCCTATGTCTATACAGTAGGCATCGTGTTAGAGATACTCCTACCATTTCTTTCCAATTTCCATTGTTTCGGTGATCATTTTCCTTTATGTAGCCCGAGCGCTCGTCTACCACGCAGTGTTCAGTAAAAAAAAGTCTGGTTAAATTGTAATAAGGGCACGCGTGACGCCACGCTGTCATTTATTGCATTAATGGAATTATAAATAGCTCTAAACGGTAAATAATGATTTCTGATTGATTACTTTGATTTTGTAAATCAATGAAATAATTTTTGACTTTTTCGGAATTAGATGTGGTATTTTTTAAAATGGTATTTTGTCGCCCTTTGGATCTCATCCGCTGGGGTATGACTGAGCGGTTATTTTATTGTTTTTAATAAACAAACTTTTTAGTAACATAGAATAAATGGCATTTAGTTGAAACAAAAGCAGTACAAATATAATGTGATTATGATATCCAAAAAGGTAGACAATAACTAATCGATATAAAAGTCTAGCTAATATTACACAAGTCCTATTGCATATTATTATAAAAAATAAAGTGGGTTAAGTGTAACACGATAACATTTTATAACATTAACATCGCACGGGCTTTCTAGTGCTACTACGCCAGATTACTAGTTTTCAAAACTGGATCTATGTGTGTCGATAGCGTTTCGAATTAATTATACACACGCGTGTGCTACCTGTCGAGTGGTGATAAGAATGAACATGTATAACACAACATGTAATAATAATACCCTTTTATTCCTAAAGTTACGAGTTACAAGACGTCCCTAAGCTCGGTGACCCTTTGGGCATAAGACTCCTCCAATTCCTTCCAATGGGTCCTGTCCCTTGCTACTCACAACCGGAATAGTCCCGCTGTCTGCTTTAAGTCACCTTTCTATCTCCTGACTTGACGACTACTGGTTCTTTTGCCGTCTCTTGGTTGCCAGAGGTTGACTTTCCATTTGTTAATGGGTGGCGCATCTTTTATGTACATGTTGTGTTGTATGCCCATACAACACAACATGTATATATAATATATTATATTTAACAAACGGCTCGTCCCGCCCTGTACTGGTGAATATTTTGGAACATTTTTGATAAATAAGGATGCATAAAGTGCCAATTATGTTAATTAAAATAGTTATGGTTAATTGTGTCTGTGTTAACCATAAAGTGGTGTGCAAACACTACTGTGTTCCGGTTTGCAGGTCACCGCATGTTGTACGTCACGGTTCACACTGAAGAATGAATTAGTAGTATCTTGGCAAATATTTCTTGTATGTGCAAAATGTGTCCTATACATTATCCTTACCAGGTAAATGGTCTGCTAGTCTTTGACTTCGTCGTCAGGCATTATTCTATAAAAGTATATAAGTACCTAATAATTAAATATATCTACTACCATTACATGATTGCTATCTGACCCGCGCGATTTCGTGTGCGTCGTAAAAGTAAATTGCTATCGTTTTTTTTATTAATTTTTATTACCACTTTGCTCGTATTGATCGTAACACGTTACTCAATATCTCTGAGTCTCTTATTTCATACAGATAGGACTTACAGCTTCTTATTCTTTGTATTATTCTTATTATTATTATGAATTATTCTCTGTACCCGGATTTTTTTTAATTTTACAACAAACAACAAACACCTGGTCGAAAATATAGGTTATTAATTTTTAGTTTTTTATAAGATAAATTATAGGTGAGGTAACATAATATAACTTAGAGGGTTTAGTTTTATTCTATAAGCTCTTTTTAAAATACAGAATACATTGTTTTTGAATAAGTTTTGTGTTTAACAATGCTTTAGTTATTACTTAAACGATAAAAACCCTTCTTGACTGTCTTACGAGGGTGGTCTGAAAAGTTTCCGACCTCAACTCAGCGATGGCGCCTCAACTCAAACGTGGCCGTAAGAGCTTGGGAGACGATGAACGATCGGGACGTCCAAAAACTGCAACTACTGACGATAACATTGCTAAAGTTCACAAAATGGTGTTAAAGGGAATTAAAGATCGTGTTTGTCACATATTAAATCAAGATTTAGACATGAGAAAGCTGTCCGCGCGTTGGGTGCCGCGTTTGCTCACATTAGACCAAAAACATGTTCGAATGAACATTTTCAAAGCTCTGTTGGCGCAGTTTAGGCGCAATAAATCCGAGTTTTGCCACCGATTAATTACTCTAGATGAAACTTGGATACAGTATTGTACGCCCGAAACAAAACTACAGTCAAAACAGTTTGCGATCCGAAAGGGGAACCAGCTCCAAAAAAAGCAAAAACTGTTTTTTCTTCTGGGAAAGTGATGGCGACTGTTTTTTGGGATAGTGATGGAGTTATCTTTATCGATTATCTTCAAAAAGGAAAAACCATTACAGGAGCATACTACGCATCATTACTTAACGAGCTGAAGGCACAAATTGCGGAAAAACGGCCACATTTGCAGAAAAAGAATATCCTGTTTCACCAAGACAACGCGCCGTCTCACACCGCAGCGGTTGCCATAGCAAAAATCCACGAGTTACGGTTTAAGCGACGTCTTTTTGTTCCCTCATCTAAAAACTGCGCTCGGAGGACAAAGATTTTCGTCAAATTACCTCCTCATTTGTGAACAGTTATTTTGGAGAGAAAAACGCCAAGTACTATTTGGACGGGTTACAGAGATGGGAGCATCGCTGGGAGAAGTGTGTAGAGTTACAAGGAGACTATGTAGAAAAATAAATAAAAAAAGTAAGAAAAAAAATCTTTTATCATTGTGAGGTCGGAAACTTTTCACACCACCCTCGTATTTACATTATTGTATAGGTTTTCTACTTCTAGAAGCTATTTCCGTCCGATGTACTTATAAGCACTGTATTGATCTACAAAGTCTGCCATTTCTAGACCCGAGGCCTTTATTAAATATTGATCTGTCCGCTAGTGTTGGATGTGGCGGCTCTGACCCATTTCACGTAAATACTTTCGCTGTGGCAACTTTATTGGATTATCTTGTCGTGTCGGTTGACATGCATTCGCTTGGATGATATATTGAATCATTTGTTAGAAAGGACATCCCTTCCGATGTTGTCCTAATATTTTTTTTTATGGCATACGCAGGCAGACCAGCAATCGGGCCACCTGATGGGAAGTGGTCACCGACGCCCATAGACATTGGCATTACCAGTGGTATTGCCAACGCGCTGCCTACCGTGAGACGTAGGGTGTTGAAGTCTCCTGTACCCAGTAAATACGCTGGCTACGCTGCCCTTCAAACCGGAACACAGCAGTGTTTTCACACTACTGCTTCGCGGTAGAAATAGGTACCGCGGTAGTACCCACCCAGACGGTCTCATGTAAAAAGGGGACCTACCACCGGTAATGTTGTGTCAGATTTCCCTTAGCTTTTCTATCATATTCAGATGCTAGTTTTTACGCAAAAATGGCATTTCATTTTATCATATTTTTTTTAAATCCAATGAAATAAGCAACAGCGAGACGTAATAGGGGACCTATTTTTTTCGGGAGGCCGTCTTTGACGTACTACCGCGGTACCTGTTTTGGCGCAAAGCGGTAGTGTGGAAACACTACTGTTTCCCGTTTGAAGGGTACCGTAGCCAGCGTGTTTGCTGGGTACATTAGACGTAACATTCTATGTCTCACGGTAGGTAGCGCGTAGGTGATTGCCCTCGTATTACCGATGTCAATCAGCTTTGGTGACCACTATCCGTCAGATGGCCCGACTGCTCGTATAGGCATACGTATAGCACTCGTATGCAAATAAAATAAAAAACAACTTTCCATAAAAGAATAATTGTTAATAGAATGTTTGTTAGTCCTTGCTACTGTTATATCAATTAAATAAGTTCAGAGGGCAAATTTTCTTAATTTGATTGTTTATAAATTTCGCACACTTTTTATTTGAAAAGTCTTGATTATACTTATTTTATACAATTTGAGAAATTAAACCAGTCGCGCTATTATATCTTAGAAGGCTATTAAGATCTTCATCATCATCAGCCTGTGATAGTCCACTGCTGGACATAGGACTCCCCTAATACACCCCTATGCATCGGAGGGGTAATTGAGATCTTAGAATCGATTTATTTTAATCCGTAATTTATGTTGAGAGACCCGTTCCTTATTATGTACCAATGTGTTAAGTAAGCTCCGTCACCTGTATTTCACGATGACATTTATATTACTACTAATGGAATAGATTAATTTTAGCATTTAATTGAAATTGATGTCGTTATTATATAATATAAAATAAAAAAAATTACACTGAATTAAACTTTTATTAAATCATGTGTAGTGTTCACGTAAACGCACAAAATATTATTATGAATTTGAATCAATGGAAATTTTCCTTTGTTAACCAATAATTCTAGCGCCATTTTTATCTTCCTGGTGTTGTTATCTAGGTATAATTTTTTATCTATATTTTTAATAGGCACGCTTTCGTTCTCTACTGGTTCCGTATTGGATAAGGTCATTTACTGGTAATTTATATGCTGGTTTTTAATGTTTTTTTAATATGCATTAACAAAGTTATGATAAAATTTTAAGTTGAAAAACTAAACACGCAGGCAATATTTGATATTACACGGACATATGAATCAATGTTGTGTGTTCTAAAGTAATGCTATTTTGTCTCATAATTATTTCAATAGTAGTTATTTTCTTTATTATATCATATTAAGGAATTAATTGAGGAAACATCTTGATTATTAATATTTATCTCTAGGAAAAATCGTATAAATTTTAAGTCTATTATAACACTTGATTGATTTAGCAGGTTGTAGGGTTATTACTAAGTGTAAAATCTGAGCAAAAAAAAGTTGGTCGAAGCAAAAAAATCAGCGAATTTTACATCACTGGTGATTGGCATGAAAACTGATATATTTTTGGATAAATTTTGCACAGAATTACAATGAATGGTTGTTTCACACGAAATTCACTTGTGGATTGTAACACCTACCTGCCTGGTGAATCACTGGCCTTATCTTCACGCGATACCTGTTCTAATTGTGTTTACTATGCGAATGTTTGACTAATTCTTAATTTTTTTCCAATTTCCCTATCGCCCTCGAAGGAGCGGCCGGTGCGAGGATTGGTGAGTTGAAAAAGAAAAAATAAAAAACACCCAAAATGGCCGCTGTTTGTGTGTGTGTGTGTAGTGTTGGCGACACGCTTTTGGATGTGGGTGCAAGCAAATTGTGTTGTTTTTTTCTTTGGTTCGTTTTTTAGCTTTTTTTTTTGGTTGTTTTCACAGTCACCGTTGTGTATATACACTGTTGCGCTTTGATGTGTCGTTTTCGGCTTTTGTTGTGTGAAGTTTTGTGGTTGCACCGATTTTTCGATTCTATACACGATCATCTTTTGTTTTCTTTTTATTTTTTATCACACAGGTTCTGTTTGGACTAATGATTATACGAATCATATTTAAGTCTATTATTTTAGTAACTGATTTTAATAAAAAGCACGATGTTTTACCAAAGTAGGTATGAAGGCAAAGTTAGTTAGTTTTATTTAAGCAGCCATCACAACACGGTTAAGCAAAATTTTTAGTTAGTGTATAAGTGCAATCATAACAAACACAAGGGAAACTAAATTTCGTTTAGATCACCTTTAAGTTGAGTCAATTAAGTTAGTAAGTTGAGTTACTATGAATATAATATGGTTACAAAAGTTTGGGTGCCTCTGGATTTCGAGCACGCCCCAGCACACATGGGTAGACGCCAACCGGGTCGCCTAAATGGCCACTTGACCGGCCAACGAGCGCCCGTGATTTTATTGGCATCGAATTTAGTCACATATTATAGTTACGGCGGTACCATACGCGCCGGAGTACCTAACGCTTCTGAGTCATCGGTTGCACGTTTTGACAGCTTGTTTTTTTTTTCTTCTTAAATGCCATAGAACCGGCCAAGATGGCAGTCGATAATAAATTTTGATGTTTTGCGTAAAATAGTCATGTGAAGTTAAATTACTTCTTTTCAATTTGTAAACGATGCCACGATGACATGGTCTGGTTGCTATTCTTTTGCCCGATTTTTCAAGTTAGAGGCGCCATATGCCGTAGTGGGTGATAGCGTTTTTTGTCAAAAAAAGTTGTGGAATATATAAAAAAGATATCCATATATAAATCAATAACAACAAAGAAATGTTGTAATAAGTCCGAGATGAGTTTGTTTCTACAATCTTGCACCAGAGTTGATTTGAAATTCTAGGCATGTGTGAGATTGCAGTCTCGATTCTCGGATACAGTATGCCAAGGAAATCTGAAAACGATGAGACTGGTTAGATGATGTTGTTTTTTTATGTTATCAAACACGTCCATTACCTCCTTTATTTACGCCATTATTATGCATATGCAATCCGCTAATTTACGGATTTTTTGCGTTAGTTGTATATTATGTTTATTGCTGAAGATTCGGACTCTTTCTAGCATCGCACGGGCAGACTAAGTTGGTATATGTCTGTATCTCATTGCTTTTTTCATTGAGATACGGACATTTATGTTTTTGCAGAGTCGAGAGTTAATATATATATGTATAAGTAACTCGAAAAATCCCTAAAATAGTGGATTTGGAACGTCCATTTTCATCGAAATCGAGTTGTTTGCTGGGATTTTGCAAAACTAAGTAATGACAACATTAACGATGACAGTAATTTTACTTTTATTCGTAGTGCTTTGTAAAATATAGCAACACAGCAACGACACATCATTTAAGGAGATCTCTGTTTAGTTCTTTACTATCCTAAATTTAGTTATGGTCAAATAAGTTGAATTTACAAATATTCAGCTCCGAACAACGGTCCATAAGGAATGTGATACTTTTGCAATTTCCCAGCCATCGGAGCAACTCGTGTCTGATTACATGAATGGAGAAATTTCAGACCGTGTCCGACCATTAGTCCCGACTGCCGTATTAACATGCTCCCACTTTCATTAGACTCCATTGTATGTTATATAGTCGGTGTAGCTAGAAATGATTAATTTAGGGGTTGCCATCCGTCGTAATAATTTATATTTCATATATTTCGGCCGATATAACATCGGAGTGGAATACGAAGTGACCCGTGAATCACTGAGTGACGTTCGACTAACAACAACACAATGCGTATGACGGCACTTATTTGCTATGGTTTACTCTGTTACATCAATTCCTAGTCTATTTTGAGTAAACTACAGTTATTAGAACAAATTTGTTACCGAACAGGGACAAACAGGTCACATAAAATTGATTTTAAATTAAAATTGGACAATATAATATGATATAAACTCTATAAAATCTGTAAAATTGTCTCTTCGATTTTGAAGCATTTACGTACTACAAAAAATATATTTTTACTTTTACTTACTACGCTCGCTTTGGAGGTTAAAATGTACATAAATGTATTTTGTAAATGTATATTATTGTGCTTTCAAAAACCTTTTCTTCCTCTTTAATATTTATCATGTCCAACGCGTCCTAGAAGTTGCCTTTTAAAAAACGATTGAAGCATTCATAACGTATCAGGTAATGTATTTAGTTTCGAAATGATCAGCGCTATAGCCAATTTTTGTATTGCGTTACGTCGAAGCTATCTTCAAGCAGACATCGCCCACTTTTAGAATAAGCCCCTTTTGTATCGAGTTCGTGTTGTATCACTCGTTATGTATGTTGTTGTTACGCAAATAACGGAATAGTCGTAAAGCTGTGCCAATTGTATGTCAAATGTGGCTGGTTGTTTAATAATAATAACTTTATTTTCGCACCAACAGTTCAATTATATTGAAAGTCATATTGTCACATACCATGGGATGACTGATTAATGTAAAATTAGACGGAGTCATTATGAAAATAAGGAAAGATGTTATAACGTGACGTTTTTTAACAAATAATTGCTTTAGCTTATATGTTGTCCTTCGTTTGTTTTCTACCCCTATTAATGTTACAATCGAAACTGTATAGATATCTATATCGATTTTGATACTTCACTATCGTGTATATTTATTATGGTAGGTCAGTGATCAGTCTAGATTCTTTTAGCACTTTGTCACGTCCCAATGACTAAGTGAAATTCTAACGAATGCCTTAGCATCGTTTCGAGCATGCAATACCGGTTCCTAAATTATTATCAAAACAATGTGAACACCATTAAAGTATTAGGCGATAATATTCTGGCTTGAAATTTAAACATGTTTGTTGCGTTATTTTGCTCTGTTTCTGTGTTTGTTTTTGATTTCTTGCCGCCGTTATTTTTTTCAAATTTATGTCGAAAAGCAATTTAGTAATTAATTGTTATTTACAAGGATGGCAACCCGTTTCTCTGTAGGTTTTGCACTGTTATTGTCACGGTTTTATCACGTATGCATTATAAAAAAAAACCTATATTGTGCTTTTAGATGCACTGTAGATCTACATTGAATATCATTTTTATAGATACACTAGAGAGGCTAAACTCAAGGGTGGATTCGCAAGTTAAATTGGCCTTTGAATATCTTAATGTCGAAACTAATATCAATTAGAAGGACTCCTTATAATAAAAGTTTAAAGACAATGTTTAATAGTACATTTGAGAAAAAGTTTAACGAAGAATTTTTATTAAAAACTGACGTCAAATAAAAAATATCTTTTATTATCCGACCTTTGAAGTTTGCCTGATTTTTTAAAAACGCTTTTATATTACATGTAGAAGTTTTTCCATGATTAGTTAAATATTAAGTTATATGTTATACCATCATCTACATCGAATTAAACGTTAGAAAGCTTGTCTGTTGTGTTGTATGTTTGTCTTTTGCTTTGTTTGTTGTTTCATCTTTATGTTTCAACAATTTGTTTAATTTCAACTTTTTGCACGCAATGTCGGCTAGATATGCATGAACTTTATCAAGCACCTAAAGTTCTTTACTTGTTATTTTCTATATTTCCATAGCACGGTTTTCTATTGGGTCTACTTATGCAGATTGGAACCTAAGCTCTTGAGGACAATTTGGACAGAAATGAAAATGTACCGGTGGTAGGTCCCCTGTTCACAGGAGACCGTCTGGGTGGGTACCACCGCGGTGCCTACTTCAACCGCAAAGTAGTAGTGTGAAAACACTACTGCGTTCCAGTTGGTTGAAGGCACCGTAGCCGCTATTTACTGGGTAAACGAGACTTAACATCCTATGTCTCACGGTAAGCAGCGCATTGGTGATTCCTTTATTGCCAATGTCTATGGGCGTCGGTGACCACTTTCCATCAGGTGGCTCCGACTGCTCGTCTGCCTGCGTATGCAATAAAAAAAATGTTATTATTTCAGAAAAGTTGCTTTTTGTTGTCGTTTTCTCTGAATGTTTGATTGTTTGATTGTATTAAAAAAAAAACTTTACCACACTCTTGCGCATATTTCTTTGTATCTTACTTGATTTACTTCAGACAATATGTGTAAGATATATAAAGAAATTGCCAAAAATAAAACTCAATCAATCAATCTTTTATAACTTACAAACTTCAAAAAAAGACTAAAACTTTTCACGCCTTAAGTATGACATAATTCTAAGAGATATATATTATCTATTATATATACATACAATTATCAAATTACCAATAAGAGGTAACTTTTCGATAGTGTGCAGCGCATTCCAGTTTGCATAAGCAGGTCCTATCTAACAAACATAACATAATTATTGTTTTTTGTTGGTTTGGTTTAATATTTTTCCACGTGTGCACAGGATATGACATGTCCCCGTTCATCCGCCGCTACGCCAAGTACCTGAACGAGAAGGCGTTGTCCTACAGGACTGTCGCCTTCGACTTCTGCAAGGTCAAGAGGGGGTGAGTAATGTTGCCATTAAAGTTTATTGAAAAAAAAAAGTTTTTATCTTGATTGGGCTCTATCGAGCTATTATAAGCTTCAAATTCTTCTTAGTCGTTTTGACTCTAACGTATGATATAAGCGTTTTCTTATAGTTGATATTGGCGACCCGCCCCAGCTTCGCAGGTACATGCTGATAAAAAATATACCTACAATATTAAGTGTGTATGTTTATATATAAACCTTTCTCTTCAATCACTCTATGTAAAAAAAACCGTATCAAAATATGTCTGCGTAGTATTAAAGATTTAAGCATACACAGCGATATGGGGACAGAGAATGCGACTTTGTTTATATTATGTAGTGATGTTATTTTGTTTTATTTGGCTGTCATTCTTATCAGCCCTTAATGTGACATGTTGAGTTTTTGTTTCTAAACGTATCATGTACCTAACTTAATTTGCCGAGTGACTCTCCAACATAGAAAGAATTCGGGAGTGTTCATTGTACTAAGGCTTTTGTATGAAAGAAAAGAAAACAGAATATTTAATTATTTGCCCGCAGCCGAGTAACTAAACGATCGGGTAAATGATAAAGAACGTGCCCTTAAGAAATTTAGCAAATTCTATACATAATGCGATGTCTCGTTTACTCGGAAATTACACTCCACTTACGGAGGGTTTAAATAGCCAGGGTGGATAGTAAATATTAAATATTATTCGAATTTTGAAGATGCAACAAAGTTTCAATTGCACGCTCTGCCCTTCAGTAGATCTAATAATTCAGTTCAGTTCAATTGCAGGAGCATATTAATATCTATATCATGATCATCATGATGATCATCATCATCATAACCATCATCATCATCATCATCATCAGCAGCAGCAGCAGCCTTTCTTAGTACACCTCTTTGATATTCGCCTATTCCTTTATTGACAGTATAAATGTTACTAACCCAACAGCAAGGAGGAGGGCTCGCTGCGTATGATGAACGCGGAGAAACTCCTGAAGACGCTGCCCGTACTCCAGGCCCAACTGGATGCACTGCTGGAGTTCGATTGCACCGCAAATGACCTCACCAATGGTGTCATCAACATGTGCTTCATGTTGCTCTTCAGGGATCTGATAAGGTATTCATTGGTCAATTATCTTTTGAAAGATTCAATTTATAAATTTATCCGTATACGTATGTATAGGAGATCCCGTTTTGCAACTCACTGATCACTATATCTCTGATGCTGCAGGTGGTAAAACCCAACCATCTTTTTTATTGAAATTTTAATTCCACTGTCGGCAGTAATGACAAAATAAGCTAATTTTGCATAGGTCGGAGTAGAGACTAAAAATATTTAATTTCAATTAAGATCTGTAAAGGCGCACGACATCTCAGTCTACCCCGTGACCACGGTCGCTGCTAGAAACGTCGGGAGTTTAAAATGTAAAATAAACGCGTTAAAATTAAAAAGTCCTTTTATTCAATAATGTGTAGTATTAGCGTAAAAAAAGAATTAATTATTTATTTTGTCTGTTATTCAAGATTGTTCGCTTGCTACAACGACGGCATTATCAATCTCCTTGAGAAGTACTTCGACATGAACAAGAAGAATTGTCGCGAAGCCCTAGATCTCTACAAGAAGTTCCTTATCAGAATGGACAGAGTTGGGGAGTTCTTGAAGGTAAGGTTTTTGTTATTGTATACCTTTGATATGATGCTTTTGACGTGTCAACGTATTATGATTTGGTTCAAGATAGGACCGCAATTTCGAAAACTGTGTTACAGTGCCGCTCACGTAACGCTCTCCATAAGTAACCATAAAAGAAAGCGAGAGGCACAGAGAGCTTAAATAAAAGAGAGACAGAGAGAAACTTCTTCCTACTATACTAATGAATATTCACATTACAATCATTCTACTACTGAAGGACGTTGTCACGTATATCTTTTGCCCGTACACCGAATTTTTTTATTCTATATGTTATTAAAATACCATATATAAACAGAATTCGATTTTTTTTATCGAAATAAATTATTGTTGGAATAACTAATACGCTTCTTTATTGGAGCATGATATATACGAGTGCTAAATATGACCGGATTTTTTAGTAAAGAGTATATAAAGATACAAACTAATGACGCTAATATGTATGGCCCTCGTGTGGGCTTGTTTTAGCTTGTCGTAAATTATGACTTTTTAGTTAAGTTTTAGTGTTTGATAAACTTGCTTTTTTCGTTATGTAAAATACCACCTTATTAACTCTTGAATAAAGTTCACATTTCCCTATTTCAGGTGGCCGAGAACGTGGGCATAGACAAGGGCGACATCCCCGACCTGACCAAGGCCCCCAGCAGCCTCCTGGACGCCCTGGAGGGGCACCTCGCCACGCTCGAGGGCAAGAAGGGTCCCGCCAACACGCCCACTCAAACCGCTAGGTACCTCTACTTTTACTTCCTTATTTATTCACACTTTATTGCAAAAAAATTGTTTAAATTAAGTCTTACAAGAGGCATTCTCTGCCAGTCGACCCAGTGTGTGGTGATGAAGTGAGTAGTTTAGATTCAATCTTCAAAATCGAAATTTAAAAAAAACCAAATCATTACTCTGATAATGATGTTCGCATAGATGGTAGGTCCCCTTTTTACAGGGGGCCGTCTTGAGCGTTACCACTACGATGCCCATTTTCGCAGTGTGGAAACATCACCATGTTGAGGTTTTATAGGCACCGAAGCCGTTGATGATACTCCTGGTATTGTCGATGTCAATAGGCGTTGGTGACCACTTTCCATCGGCAATATATACAACAACAGCTGGTATATGTACACAATATAATCCAAAGTAACGAATTTTTATATATTTAATAAATATGGTGGTATGAGCAACAGCACGACTACTAGTTCGGCTGACGCTCTGAGGCTGTAAGTGTTAGGTTTGCAATGCCTAATAATTACGTTGGCTACGGTGTTCTTCAAACAGCAAAAAGTGGCGTGTTTAGACTACTGCGTATGCGACAAAAGCATCTTAGTGGTACTCCCCCAATCATGATCGAAAGTTAACTAAATTAAATCCTAAATTTAAAGAAGGGTTTCTCCCGCTGAATGTTGATTATCTATACATGTACTGTACGATATAACTAACGCACGCCTTGGTTAGGGGGTTTTCGGACCATATCCCACCACACTGGTCCAATGCGGGTCGGTGGGTGGATCGACTTTTTAAATACCCATCCGACGCATGGATCATTTTACTTTTCCGACAATTGGGCGATCGGCCCAAACTGCTCTAACCAACTAGGAAACAACAATGTAAGTTTGTTGGGTCCCCGCAGGATATGAAGTATTTATAGATGAGGAAGAGATAGACGTTGTTGAGTCAACCCTGTTTCTGGGAATAACAATAGATACCAGATTGCAGTGGGGCCCTCATATTAATAGGCTGTCGAACAAACTCCAGCTCTGCAGTATATGCTTCAAGAAAATCAGACAATTAACTGACGTGGAGACGGCCGGTTAGTATACTTTAGCTATTTCCACGAGTGTATGTCTTATGGCATCTATGTGGGGAAGTGCGCAAGGATACTATACGATCTTGTCCTCAAAAACAGAACTTTGTCTGCAGGTTTATAACCTGCCTCAATTAGCAACCCGAGACAAATTGTTCGAGAAGTTAAAATATAACGTGCTTCATGAAAACATGTCGAAAACCTATATGTGTGTCAAAAAAAAATTCGAAGATGATTTTCGCAGACATGTAGATGCTATAACTAAATAATAGAAACAATATAATTTAATTCCTTCCAGCAACTAGTATCTGCGTAAAATAAGTAAATCTTATATGGAACAATGTATCGCTTAAATTAAAATCCAGTAAACGTTCAAATTTAACTGTTAATAAATTTAAAGTAGTAAAAGAACGATTTTGAACATGTGTGCAGTTAATATAACATAAATGAGTTTATAAATGTAACTTCAGCCTGATCTAAGAATCAGCTTAGGACTTTTCTTATATCTTTGATTATTTTAAAAGATGACAAAATAGGCCCGCTGAGTTTTTTTCGCCGGTACTGCTCAGGTCGGAGGCGTCCTATTCCGAACCGATGGTAGCGTCCTTGACAATCAACAAGCGAGTGTTACACTTGTATATTGAATAAAGATAATTGAATGACGACAAACATATGACATCGTCCCACTATAGCGCGCAGAAGAACGTGGCGAGCGTGATGGGCGCGCTGTCGTCCACGTCCACGTCGTTCGGGCACGCGGCCTCCTCCTCGCGCCTCGAGCAGAACGGCTCGCTGCTCATCGACGACTCGCTCAGGAGACAGGCCTTGGCCGACGAGGAGGCCGCCATGAACCAGTACAAGGTGAGCCCCTTACCACTTCGGAGACTGTTGTGACATCTTTGCAGTGTCTATTGCAATGTTTTATGAAATTGTGTGTTTCGCAGAGGCAATAAACTAAATCAGAAGGAAATAAACATGGAATTCACGCGAATAAAGTCTAATTTGAAACGAAAATTGTGTCAAAAGAAAACGCGTTCTTATCGGTCCGATGCCTCCATATTCTTTCGCCACGCGATTTTCAACCAGACATATCGCCCGATTGTTTTTATTCCCCCTGGTTTGATTTTATATCATATGGAAATCAATAAGTTAATGTATATACTGAGACTTTCAGTCATTTTTAAATTTTACATTTAACAATGAAATAACATGATAAAATTATTTACTTAATCGGATTCCATCACAATTAATATTATACTATTAATTTACAAACATATACAACATTAAATACCTTTTGGAAGAAAAACATTTACATTGCCTCTAACATATCTTTTTTACATCCAAAAGAACCTGTAGAAACTTTCCTTTGAAAATGAATAAATCATGTATTGAAAGTCTAAAAGCAATGACGATTCACAGGTGCAATTATTTCAAGGCGACGAGTTAACAGGCGAGGAGGACTTATCTGTCATAATAGTAAGAATTTATAAGCAAAAAAATGGGAATATATCTATCCGTTTGTCTGTGTTCTGTTTTATGGGAAAGCTTATGCGGGACGGGAATTGCATAGGATCACAAGTTTTAATACATTCTTATTTTTTATAAAAGGGATATTTTTTAACAAATTAATCATGCAACTGTCATATTGGTATACAGTCTGTCATCTAAGATAAATGAAAAACATAAATTTTAGACCAACTTATAATACATACAAACAAACAAAAAACAAAGAAACAAACTTATGAACCCAATTTATAGTTTAAATAAAAAAAATATTTTTTATAATAATTGTTCTTTTGCAATGAATTTAATTTTTTTGAAAATTAAAAAAAATATATTTCAAAAAGTAGCTTCTGAGCTTAAGCATTAAAATTGGTTGAGATCAGTAAATATATTTTGTTCATTGTTAATTGCATATATAATTGTATATTAAAGGAAATCAATGCACTTTATATCATTAAGGGTGTTCATTGGTGTCAGCTTTTTGGATATCATGCTTTTGTGAGGTCCGTCGATTTAAGTTCTGTACCTTGGGAATATTTCATTAAAAGTTTTAAGGGTAACTGTGACATACTACATTTCATTTCATAACAAGAGGAGTTTTGTCCATCCATTGAATGTGTTATGGTAAAAATAAGAACTTATTTTAAATGTAAGCAATATTTATATGTTTAATATTGTATTTTCTTATTTATTTTTATATATATGAAGGGAAAGAAACATTGCACACTGAGTATTTAAATATCGCCTAAGAATCTCATGAAATGTAATTGATTTTTCTTATTTTTCTACTTTTATGTAAACTGTTTATTTATCTTATTTTAAATATAATGAACTGTCATAATACAATTTATACAAAGTGTAGAAAAACTCACGTTACTCGGCTGTAACTTGTAATATCGCAGTGCAAATTTCACTCTTATGATCACACCTAAAAATTTCTCGGAAAAACATGCATTAACAAACATTTCATTATTTTTTAATATTTCAATTGATAAAACTGTATTTCTTAATATTCTAAACATTAAAATTCACAATAATTCATAAAAAAATAATGTACAATCTCCTTACAGTGCTTCAATAATTTAAGTTATCAGCACAAAAGTCTACAAATAGGTTTATACACATCTTCTTATTCATCAAGTCATAGGTTAAGTGTGTGTGTTTGTCTTTATTTATCAATCTATCTTAGTTTTATGCAGCTCACAATGTTAAAATTTATCTCAATCTAAAATACACCTTAATCCTTTCAGAACAAGGTTCAATCTCCGACCAACTCTGGTGCCAGCAACCCCTTCCTGTCCACCGCTCCCACCAATGGTGCCCAAAAGCAGTCCATCGTGGAGCTATTCGGGCCGTCACCGGCTGAGACTTCTGGTTCGAAGGCCTCCGATGACCTTCTGGCCTTAGGAAACCCGTTTGCGGACATGTTCTCAGGTAATATACAGCTAAACTACTTGTAAATGATGGCTTAATGGAATAAAAAGAGTTGTTTTAGTAAAACCATTAACTGAAGATAGCTGATGTTAATGATATAACTCATAGCAATTAAGAGATGTTGTATATACAGTGTAGTTATTACTCAACTGTCAATCCGCGGTTGACAAATCGGTGTCCATTCATCTATAACAATGCTAGATGTACCACATCACTTGGTTTCTATGGGCTATGATGTTTACATCAAATTCATGATGCAATCGACCTAGATATATCGATCTTATTGGAGGATGAGATAGTGAAATGTCTATCAAGAGATGCTCAACATGATGAGAAAGGAATTTTTAATGTTTCTATAACAAGATGGATGTACAATATTAAGGATTACATTAAATATAAAACACAAGTTTTGATAATGCTATTGTGGAATCTGTTATGTATCAATTTAGTTGTCTTAATTGACTATGTGTTCTTGATACAATTAATAGCAGTAATTACTTAATTTCATGGACAAATTTAGTGCATACCTTATTGTACACAAAGCAAAAAATATACACATATAAAGTAAATATAAACATATTAAATGTAAATAGCTATAACTACCATAAGAAGAAATATAGAACATTACTAAAAATTTATATAAAGCTGCAATATCACACGTAAAGGTAGTAAATATAAATAAGAATTGCCACAGTCTAACATCACACCACCTAAATTGATTAACTGTAGAATAGTGGTGGATGGTCACCAACACTGTATAATAATGCACAAATTGCTTAAATCGGGGAGCTAAGACAAATCGCCCATCTGTACAATTCAGTGAGTATACTTAGTCATAAGTGGAATGGATTGGATACCGATATTGGCAGGTTTCTGATATACATTTCAAGTTTCATATAAGTGTTATTCTATATGTTTTCAAAATTTTCTCAATAAACATTTACACATATTTAAATTATAAAAAATATTGATTTCAAATAAATCTTACCAATTATAACCTAAACTGTTAAGTTAATGTTATTATTTTAGAACCTAAAATAGCAATTGAAACAACATCAAGTTTCTATATCAATTCTGTTAATACGACTTTCTATAATAAATATTATAGACAGTAATGTAGTGCCTAGTGTGAATCTTACCTGAGAGGTATCACCTAATTGACATTCAAATGCAATAAAATAAATAAATTTGGTTCTCATTTTTGGTTATGTAAGCTACAGATTTTGTAATGACTGTTTGTAGCCAAAATCAAGTTAAATTTTAAAAAATATATCGAGAATAGTTTTAAGAATCGGGCCTGTTAATTCGTGCTCCGTACATCGGTATCCATTCACGCGCGAGCTTCTCTCGTAATGTATATTCTCTTGTATGTGTCGTAAGGGTGCGCCCCATTCCATGGGACGTAGGGGCGCCCCCCTCTATAGGACAACCGTAGGAGCGCACTCTTTGGTAAAGTGGTCGGCGCGCTCTTTACCGAGGAACCGTAGGGTCGGCGCGCCCTTTTCCGTAGGGTCTTGCTTTTTCCGAGCGTCAAAAGGGCGCGCCCTCCATCCGCCCCCTTGTACCGCAGCGTCGCCCCAGCCCGCGCCCCCACCGGCCTCCTCCGCGACCCCGCTCTGGGGCAATGGGTTCGCGGCCTTCCCGCCCTCGCAGCCCGCGGCCCCCAATGCCAACGCGAACGCCAATGCCTTCGTGCCGGAGGCCAACTTCACGAACGTGTTCAGCGGCGGCGATGCGGCAGGTGAGTGTGTCTCCAGCGGCGGTCGGGTGACGAATGGCGTAATGGCGCTGAATTTGAGCCCAATGGAATTTGAAATCTTATTTAGAAACCGCGTCATGAGATATGGCGTTTTATTAAATGGAGATTCTTTAGTAGGACGTTTATGTATCATTCGTGTATGTTTTGCTGTGGTTGGGGCTTTATTCCTGTTAAGGGCTTTGAGTTGTCACATCAGTTGTACACCTAATAAATATTTTTATGGCGACCCAGATAACCCATTTGTTATATTCTGTACTATAAATGTGGCAAGGTGGTGGTTAACATTTGTTCATAAATAAGTAAGTAGTAATAAGTACGTAAATTTGTTATTTGGATTAACAATGTTATCGATGCTGTAGTAATATAGTTTGTCATCAATGGATCTCCTCAAATCAGATAGTGATCGGTAAAATTGATCTTTACGCAGAGATTGTATATTTACCACCAGCTAGTGAACAACGTCGAATATGTATTCGTATTTCTAGGTATTCATTTTTTACATACTAAAATAGTCTGCAGCAACTAAATGCAAAGGAAAAGTGTACACTCAAAGTCGTAAGTGTCTAAAGACAAGCGTATAGCCAACGTGGACAATCCCAAATCGTGGCTCATCGAGCTTCCAGTAACGAGGCATTCGGGCGGATTGACCCAAAGGTGCGGCCAACCCGTTCATGGGCATGGGCGGGGAGCCGCCGCGGGCGATGGGCGCCTCCCCCGCCCGCCCCCCGCCGCCGCAGCCGCGCTCCGCCTTCGACGAGCTGGAGGACGTGATGCGCATGAGCCTGGGCGGCTCGCCCGCCCGCCAGCCGCCCATCACGCAGCAGCCGATGGCGCAGGGCTTCGACGCGCCGCCCGCCCTGCACCAGCAGCCGCTGTTCGGCTCGCCCGCGCGCCAGCCCGCGCCCCCGGGTTCGAACCTGCCACCCCCAGATGTAGTCGCTCCACGCACGGCCCTCGATGTGCTTTAGTGTTTTTTTTTGTTCCTCAGATTCGTTTTGGTGTAAATGCTAGCCTTTTTAGTGTAAGCCTAGGCGCTTAACTTGTTACGACCTAATTTTTTTTTGCAGGTGTTCTAATTTGTTTGTTTCTTTATTAATGCATATTAGTGAGATTGTTTACATTAATCCTGTACATAATAAATTTAATTCGTTAGTATATGTCCACGTTCATTATATTTGGTTCTTTGACAATGTTTTCTGATAGAAAGTAAAAGTTATTTGTCTTAAAACCATGTTTACAGTCACTCCTGTATTTACATGTTACAAGACGTTTGATATGTTAAGAAATTCCTAAATTATTAAGAAGTAACCTGTAATCCTAAGTAATAAATAATATCTATAGATTGACAACTGTCAAACAACCACTTCTTAAAATCAACAGTTCGGACGGCTGTCAATTTTATTTTTATTAGAATATTTGAATTATCCTTTTTAATTACTTGACAATGAATGATGTCTTTTGTCTTGTACCGTTCGATGCTTTACTATTTAAGGTCTGTATTATTTTAAATGTTTTTGTTATCTGTCTCAACATTTGCACTCTACTTGCTATACGCCACCGACTAACTTGTACATTGCTTCACTTTACACTTTCTTAATAATGCTAATCTTTATTTGTATCGGTTTCTTTTGTCAGCCTGTATGTCTTTATGTTTGTATTTTATTGATTTTCCTTTGTTTTACTAAAGAATATTTCAGATACCGTTTTAGTTTGTCCATTTTTGATCATTTCATTTGCGTGTTAGTGTTTATTATATTTTTTTATATGTACTAGACCAAGCTCATACTGTGTAATAGATGAGCCAGGGGTGACCAACCGGTCGATCTATATTATTGTTTTTACGCATTACATGACGAAAACTCTATAGGGTAAAGGGAGATATATTGGTGATATAAGTAATGTGGTGATAGTTTTTAAAACACTTTTGTATGACCGCGTTAGCGAATTGCTTTGTTCGCCAAACGCTGAGACAAATTACCGGAGCGAGTGAAAAGGTTTTATACCGTTTACACTTGTAGCAATTCGCTAACGCGGTCATACAAAAGTGTTTTAAAACTATCACACTCTATATCTAATATCTCCTTACCTACCGAGTCGGAAGTAGAGAAAGGAATTGGTGTAGACAATGTTACGTATAGCATTCTTATTGTCTCTCAGCGATTGACATCTCGTAGACAAATGCAGTGGAGTAAATTGTTTTTGTCATTAATACTTTTTCTTTAGCTTAAGTAAAGTGTCATTGGAGCGAAAATTATGAGTTTGTTCGATTAAGTCGACTTGATTTGCCTTCTTATCTTGATTAGACTTGAGTTGATCACCCCTGCCCATTATGGTATATTACGTAGTTAGATATGCATTTAGTTATTGTTTTTAACATTTTCGCTATTAATAAACAGTATTATTAACTCAATAAAGTTAACATTCGCAGGTCAACCGCAGCAACAGCAGCCCGGTAAAGTCCTCACGGGCGATCTGGACTCGTCGCTCGCCCAGCTGGCCAACAATCTGACCATAAACAAAACCGCCACGGCCCCTAAGTAAGTGCGATTTTGTGCCTTTTGTGTCCTAAATATAAGGCTCAAGTTTTGAAGCTAATGTTGAGGTCGTGTTGTTATTTAAAAGATATTGCGTGATCCGTTTTTTAATAATGCTGATTGAGGGTAGTTGTAAATTTTGATAGTTAAGAACAACGCCCTCTATTGAGGTGAGGATCAACTATAGTAGTATGAAAGTTTGTACATTTTACTAAACTAAACTTGAATAACACACGACCTTAGCAGTGTGTGGCTCAGTACGAAATCTTTGATAATGCAGTCCGTTGAAAAGTAGAATAGTTTTAAAGTTACACACCAGGTCTTAAACATATACGCGTGGCTATAAACGAATGCCGACATAAAAGCTTACACGTTTTGTGTTAGCATTTAAAATTTAATGTAGTCAAGGTTACTGCGCCGTTAAATGTATTTAAACGGACAATTTACTGTGATCTCTCGTTAGGTTAGTTAGTCATTACCTCGCGTCATAGTCGATAACTACAATATGAACAGAAAGCCTACGCGTATTTGTTCTTGAGATATTTTTTTCGCCATTGTCAAGTGAAGTGAACGTGTTTTTCATTTAGCTAGAATACGTTTTGTACATTAAGCAATTTTCATAATGTTTGTGGTTTTTAAATGCTGCTCATATGACGAACTTTTCTTGGCACTACAACTAATCGGCATAACCTTAATAATATTTATTGTACAATGATTCTATTATTATTATGGAAGTTGTGTCAAGAGAAGATCCAGTTTGTGCAGTTTGTTTACTAGTGAAAGCATCTCCCTCGATAGAAACGGAACGTTTCCACGTTTTTGGTAATTTCACAAAATATCTTGAGAATATTTTAAAAATAGCGCACTGTCAATGTAGCGTTTGTATTGTTTTAGTCCAGACATAGACCACCTAGACTTATCCTTGGTTAATCCCAATCCAAAATCACCGTTCATTGCTCAATGCAGATGCTTTCATCTAGCGTTCGTTTGATCGTCTACTTTATTTGAAGAGCGAGGAATCAGAAAAGGAAAGCATGCTCATAAAAATTCCAACTTTCTTCTTTATATTTGAAACTTAGACTGACTCAAGACATTTTTTTTAAATCTAAAAAGTATAAAAGTGGTAAGTTTAATACCGTTTGGACTTTGCAATCGTTTCGCCACTTTTCTCGATTCCTCGTTAACATCGATCAAGCGAACGGCGGTATCATTGACCCTGGCGGTACCCCAGACCCATGCAGTGGTCGTCGCCAAAGAACGCCTCGAAGCCGGCGTGGAGTCCGCAGCCGATGCAGGCCACCACCGGCGCCGGATATAGACCAATGGTGAGTACGATCGCGGCACGAGAAACGAACCTTGCGGAACACCGATACACTGTGGATACGTTATGACACTTAAAGCGTGTCCGACGATTACGACTGATTTTCAGCTATTGAATTAAAATTATTCGAATGTACGATGAAAAGAACGGATATTGTGATTAAAATTTCAAAATTGAATCAATCAATCAAGCTTTTCAGTATGAAGGCAAAACATATTATGGGATTGTTCGGACATTTATTATGATCTATAACTGTACAGTTATAGCTATCGAAAGAATTTGCATCGTAAACCTCTTGTTTAAGCAAATAAAATTTCCGAAAATATTTTAAAAAATGTGAAATAAATACAAAATACTTTAGTTTATATTGATGTAAATATCTTTTTTCAATATATTGAATTAGTTATATATTATTATTTGTAGATCAAACCCCGCTTTCTCCTTCTCATATACTTCATTAATTGAAGCATTTTTGTATACTATGTTACGCTATGCCAGCAGCATCAGAGGAGGCTATTCCTTTTTTGTCCATTTAAAAAGACTATATTGGCTATAGCGTTGTTTTCAGCCTAAACAGGCTTATTTTTTTAACTATGAAGTATAGTACTTTTTAGAAAATCCCTAGCACTGATTAATTTGTACTGAGTATCTTTGCTCATAAGGTTACTAAATCTGTGCCCTACAAGTTTTCTGCCGGTAAGATTATAGTTTTTGTTTATATACTCATACCACTTCCAATGACGCTTCACTGTCTAGAAGTGCGGTCAGCTCAGAGATTTTACCATATCAATAATTATCATGATATGATAATTATTGATATGGTAAAATCTCTGAGCTGCAATGCCAGTCCTTTCTACTTGACTGCCTGAACATTAAGGACGGCCAACACTTCTTATTTATATAGTATCTTTACTATGCTTTAACCAATGCGTCTCCTCTGGTGTCGCATCTGGCATATATCCAGTAGAGGCGTAATCCTTTACATTTATTATTAGGGTGAAGTACCACCTGCTTCATTAGCGTTCCTTCCTGATCATGACATAAGATTCTTGATTAAAATAACACGAACATTGTTTAAACATCGAACTACTACTGTTAAAGACATCAATAAATGTTAGTCTCAATATTGCTTAACACTCGCCCACGAACATTTCTATCTTTCTTATGACGCTTTCATTGTTGCATAATCCGCTAGAGACAATGCTGAATTATACAACTGTTAAACTTTGTATCTTGTTCCCATGTCAATAAATCTGTTTCCTTTAAGTTTATTTGCTATTTCCACCCGTAGCATGCCAGCATCCCCTTTATTTTGCGTTTTCCAGGGCCCCGGAATGGCATTACCACCAATGCCCCATACACTGCCCCATACATACCACCCCCCGCATTATGTTATGGTAAGTTGCTGTTTTGAGTTGATTTTCTTTTCGCTTCTTCTATCCCTTTAGCATTTTTTGTATTATAATTTTTACGCTTTACTAACTGTTTTGCATTTGTTGTTAACTATTAATCTTTTAATGTTTCTAATGCTTTTTTATTTCTTCGTTATGTTTGTCAATCAACATGTTTTGATCAAGTGTGCCAAAAATGTGTTCACCTTTCAGATGATGTAATGTTTTCTATTGTGTAATACAAATGCCTCTTTCTTATAACGCCTCTATCATCATTTCCATATATTTCTAGGTTATAGGTATCTGTGAAAACTATTATAACACTGCTACTAAAAAGGTAACCTATCCAAACTAAAACAGTAACGTTTGCACGTGTGTGAACCGCTAGCATGGTTAGACAAGATTTGCGTGTGTTCTTGTATGTCTTCATCTTTTTCAACACAATCATCATCATCATCATCATTTCATTTGTCAAAACTACATTGTTTAAGTTGTTTTTTTATTGTCAAGTATCTCTGTTGAACATTCTAAATTATGTTCAAATTCATGAAAATTTATTGACACACGGTGATACTAACAAGTTCTTCAAATACATCTAGTATAAATATAAGTTGTAATCTTACAAAACGACTCAAACTCGAACTTTGCCTAAATTACGTAAAAATAGACTTTCCATAATTCTCAACATTTACTGATTTTTCTGAGGCCAAGAACTTCAAATTTACAAGTTTTCTACAGATTGTCAGCGACCACTATACATCCAAAGAGGTATTTATATTGATTGTTTATTTAATGAACACTTTGACTTTACAGCAGCAACCGGGCATGGTAATGGCCCCCAACATGATGCCGATGGGCGGTATGCAGCCGATGCGCCCCCAAATTCCCACACAGCCCACCAACCAGTTCAGCTAAACGTACCCCATTCGCTTTGTGTTTTCCCTAAAGGTCTCAAGTTCGAACCTCGCCAAGATCGGTCTATATCTGAACAGTCTATTTTGTCTTTAGGTTGTTTTATAACGGTGCTCGGATATTTCAGGTCTATTATTGCTCTGTTAGCACACTTTGCTGTTGAAATTGCGTTGCCAAGTCTATATTTGTGTGCTTAAAACTAATGTAATGGGTTATACTCTTACCATACACATGATGAAATTTAGTGAAACAAAGACAAATGCCGCTAAAAAATCGGGCCCTCTGATTGGCTACACATCACGATATCCACCTAAAAGCCGGTTTTGTTTCGATTCACATCAGACTTTGTGGCGTAAATTTCATCTCATAAATGCCTTAGGTATATAGTACCTAAATGTTTGATTTGCGGTTTTATTTTAGTCCTAATTTGTTTTCATTCTTACGACTGATCTTGGTGATGTCACAAGCCAGTTCCTAGACCTGACCTTCCACTATTTCAATATCGGCATTTTTGTTACAAATGAGGTGCAATGTCGATAGGTCTTAAGTTCGATTCCAGGTGCCCTAACTTTTTGTTACTTTACTTGTGTCAGGTTTAGGAATTTGGCACAGCGGAAAGATTTAGGCTACGTTTGGTACTGTACATAAGTCAGTAAGGTTAATTAATTTTCATGTATGTAATTTTTTTTCTATTATCGAATTATGCTTATTATATAAATTATGGTCTATTATTATTCGATAGGATTTTTATCTTTCGGTTTGCTCATGAAATTTGTTAAATATTAAGTTTAATATATCTCTGTGGCAAGTGCGATGAATTATTTAGCCGATTTGTATAATTATTTAAAATTAATTGATCGTCAAAAATTCGAAATCAAGAGTATAAATTTTAAACTGATTACAAAGTACTGCGCAAATCGAGCGGCGTTTGTATGCTAATAAAATTATATTAACTATTTATTTATTTATCAATCGATATCACATTCCATGATTTGTACAAAATAAATCACGAGCTGTTATAGTAAAACGGAACGTAAACGGTCAATCTGACATCTAGCTGTGACGTTTGACATTGTGACATTTGGCTTTCTCTGCTGTCATTATTATCAAGGTGGGCATCAATTATGTTTTACAGTTTAGTCAATTTAAACTCGGAATACATGTAAACAAAGCGACCCTTGGCAACGAAGTACTGTCATACATCTATCTTATTGAAGAATTGTCATTGAGATTTCAATAATTGATTGACAGTAGACTAACACAACGCTATATGTACGACGCCGCTTGGTTCCTATGGGGTTTTATGTTTATTCAAATTCCGAGTGTTAATTGATCAAACTATTTACCGTCTATTCGTAGATCATAGATCATTAATTGTGTAGTTAATGGAACGTTGATATATTTAATATTATTATCTTGCTGTGTATAAATTGAAAACTATATGTCGTAGTCGTGTTAAGAGGCCAGCGTATATAAATGGTATTTTTGAATATGTAATTAGAATACATATAAATTGAGAGGTTAATCGAGTATTCTATGCGATGGATGATTTGTTTCGGGGACGCGTTTTAATAGTTAATTTCCGATGATTTTGCCCCTTTTAGTTTTATTGATGAAAGTCGTAAGTGGCTTCGTTGATCGCGTCCTCGAGAAAATCTTTTGTATTTCATATGTAATAAAGTTACGCGTTAGATTGTTATTAGTAGTTGCCGTATGACCATTTTGAATGTATGGACTGGTGCTTACATTCAACATGTCCCCTTGTTTATTGGAATCGACAGTTACCAAAACTTACGCTCAAATATAAAACTAAATTTACTATTGAAATCGATTAGTGTTGTCGTATCTAATTTAATACGAGAGGTGTATTTCCTTTATGATTCGGTTGCTAATTCAAATCCCAGTTTTATCATTCTATAAATCGATTTCGTAGGAATAATTTGGATGTTGAATAATACAATACTTTGTGCTCACGCGTCGCCGTGTAAATTAAGTTTTGCTATGTGATATTTCCCTTTAAGACTGCGTAGTAATGTTTCATTTAAGTATTGCGTGTTACTTTCATTTTATTCATTGTTTTATCTAGTGAAGATTTATCGTGTTCGCGTATTACATTCGTCTGCACAAAGTATTGTGGAACGTTGTTGCCATATTATCCATTTTTTTTTCTATCCTTCGCTTATTTTTTAGTTGCGGCAATCTTATTAATGGAGGTGGCAACACTAAATGCAAATACGTTTTATTTAGGTAATGATACACATAATCTTTATCGTAGGTTTACGCAAATGTTTAACGTGTCTATGAATAATATACCTGCAGAAATAGATGTGTATATATGAAGTCGTTTGCGATCTATTGTATCCAATCTAAGCGGGTGTTAATAGCCCTCACTGAAATAACTACAAAATCAGCTTGAATTTGTCGCTTGTTTGTTTGTAAAGTATAAAAAAGTTTAATGGTATCTAATATCATTTGAAGATCTGTCGGTCCATTAAAGTTTAAATTATGTGCAATAGCTTTGCACTTTTTGAAGTGGTTTCAACGTGAACGCTTTATGGTGCATGGACCTAATTTAATTGCTGGCAACACCATCTTTGTTCTTTTTAAAATCTAATCTGTGATTAGCTCGATTGTTTTGTTTTTAAATGGCATGATTCATTTTTGTTTTCACATATTTTTAATAATTTAAAAAAAGTCGAAACCATTCTAATTTTAGAAATGATTTTACACACGATTTAAATTTTTTTAAGTTGTACATTTTATTACGTTATTCATATCGATATTATTTTAATGGATTATGTTTTTTCTTTCTTTTCTCTTTGTAAATATACTAGCCACGCTACTTCGCTAGCTGCCCCGTGCCTTTAGATATCCGATTTAGTTTATTTATGAAATTAATAAAAGATATTGTGATGCACTCTTTGTTTTGATTCGTTTATTATTACTTTCACTCCCATTTCTCTCCAAGGGTCCACACCAACCCGGTATCAATAACTATGTTGTAGCCAAATTAAAGTCAGAATTAATCTAAAGTTAATAACACATAGCAAAGAAGCTTCGTGTCGTTATTAGTCAAGTGTCACTCAGTGATTGACATATCGGTGGACAATTCTTATGTAGTATATGTAGTACATGGGTACGACATCACTTTTCCTGGGTCATGTTTATATCAATTCCGAATGTAGTTTGGCTATATTGTAGTTGGAGTTCGTCTATATACTTAATTCATTATAAATAAATAACCAACAGCGTATATTTTAAGATATTGTATTTACCTCTTGCTCTCGTGACAATACTATCCCAATATATATATGTAAAACGGCCTGTGAGTGATTGAATGTATACTTTGTCAGTTTGTCACGACCTATGCATGATGAATTAATATTATGTCGTGATGTGACATCGCAGTGGACGCACGGAGATAACGGCAAGGTCTGTGGAGATTAAAATGGAACCTGAAATTGTATTTAGAGTTACATCTGAAACAGACCAGAAAATGATGAACTAGTGGTATATTCAATTTAATCACAGTATTATAGTAGCGGTATCTAACAGAGATTATTGTATAGCTGTTGAAATGTGTTAGCTGAAAATAGAAGTAATCCGATGACGTCACATTGTGTTACGACTTTCTTGCTAATTGTCTGCCTGTATTGCCTTAGCAAAAACTCTCTTATGCTGCAGAATTTAAAAAATTCATTAATAAAGATTGGTTAAAGTTTCCGACAATAGTAAAATGTGACGTCACACTTCTAAAAAGTATATATTTTTGTTAGAAGCAAATTATTCTGTGTGACGTATTTATAATCTGTCCTCATCATTCAAGAGTTATTCTAAACAAAGCTTTGAAAGTGGTATATGTGTCATGTTGAATCGCAATAGTAGCGATGATCTATTAAAATACAATAAATGAACAGAGTTGAAATGTTGTTTTATTTTAGTTTTATCGATACCTAATATTAGTATACTATACCTGTGAGTATTTCCATTTAGAACAACTAAATCGTTATAGTTGCTTTGAGTTCACGATTTAACGACTACTAGCATAATTCGCTAGCAGAGGTCCTTTGGATGTTTGCTCAGGTATGGAAATGTAAACCTCAAAGGTTGTGGGTTGCAAAAACTATAAAACAACCAATCAATCAAGTTATTTTTAGTAGGGATACAGTCCTACGCACAATAAGCATTCGGGGCTATGTCATACAACGTGAAAAGAAAAAGGCGTTGGCTTTTAGTGGTAATATCGGCTGTTCCATTTGTTCGCTCACTGCTTTTGGCGGCCAGTAGAAATGTTCTCCGGGCGGACTACGGCGGCTGATTTATATTAGAGATCAGCCCACTGCGCACGAGATATTATAGTGCACTAGTGTACGCGCAAATACAGGCCCATAGTACCAAAAGAGCTCGAATTAGAGGAGGTCCAAGTGGACCTCAAAAACCAGGGTTACCCCGTACATAGAGTGCGTCGTATGCACCACCCTCGCTTGAAATACGAAATGGACCTCGTCGTGGTCGAATTAGATTTTTCCCCAGGAAAATCTATTTCAACTATTCCACAAGTTGCAAATCAACTGGCTGCGTAATAAACGTCAAAACACTCGCTCACGGCCACGTCTTAGACGCACTCGGCATAGTAAATAATAAATATACCGAAACAGTCACAAACGAGTAGGTAAAACGTTCAAAAATGGACCAGCTTAGGTAGGGTAAAACCGAGCTTTCTAGTCGTATGGTGCTTTGACGCGAACAGTCATAAGAAAAAGCGTTCCGAAATCGCCAAATTCTTTCAAGACTATAACGTAAATGTATTCTTAGTGCATGAGACCTTTTTGAAACTGTCAATAACCAATCCTAGGAACAGTGGCTATAACATAATTAGATACAATAGGTTGTCAGGACCGCTGGGTGGTACACTAATATACTACAAAAGGTCTCTTCATATCGCACCTTTAGACGTTCCACAATTGACAAATTTAGATGGAACGGCATGTCAGATTGCACTCACCGGCCACAGGCCGCTTGTGCATGTTTCTTTGTACTTATCTCTTACTAAGAAATTACTTAGATCTGCCCGAGAGCTGCCTTTCGATCTAGGTCAATCAACCATTCTTGGTGGCGACGTTCATAGTAAACATCGCGACTGGAATTGCAGTAAGCCAAATACAAACGGCAATATATTGCATGGTCTTGAGGAGCCACTCAATATAAATATAATAGCACCCGGGACCCCAATTAGATACTCATAGTCAGGTATAGGCGGGTGCTTTTAGTCAAAGACGTCTCGCTCGATGTCATATCGAAAGAGGCTGCGAGTTAGATTCTGACCATAAATCGTTCTTATTTAATGTACAAAGGCGCCGGTAGGATCAACCGAACAATTGGCATTGTCTTGAACGCAAACTGAAGGCGAAGCGTTGGTTATCCATAATTTGTTCAAACCTTGATTCAGCTTGATCGAAAAACATTAAGGAAGGATTATCGTTACTCAGGTACCGTATTTTGCAACGTTGCAGTCAGTCTGAGCGAGATAAGAGAAAAAGTACAATGCGGATTTTATGTTATCTCAAGTCGGGTAAACTTCCTTTACTGATGCAGCTGGGTCAGAGACCGGATACGTGTTACATCGGAAGTCCAATCGTCACGATGTTTCATGCCAAGTTGTGGGTAACCGACATTCATGTCATACCCTATGGATCACTGCTGGATTTAGGCATTGGGTTAGACCATCCCAACCACGACTGGTCATACCGGTTGATGGGTCAACTACACCTCGGTTTCTACCACCGCCATGCACTAGTGTGTCAGAAATTGGACCAAATGTTCCTAAACCACGTACAACAAAAACTCATCATTGTTGAAAATTGAAAATTAACTTCGCTCGGTTATAAAGGCATGACCTTGACGGAGGGTCTGCCTGATCCGATGACCGTTGGATGTTTTCCTGTAAAGACTACGCTTCTCAAATAACCTCATCCAGACAAATAGCGAAATTCCGCGATCAGGACGAAGAAGCGATACGTTCGATCAATCTAGTGCTGCCTTGGATCGGAGAGACTTACATCTAGAAGCGGGCATTTGTTACGAGTCAAGACGTAATACACTTCTGCATCAGCAGGGCATAGCATATGAATCGTCAATCTTGTCGATGTCGTAGAAGGGCATTCGACATGAATCTCGTAAAGCACTTGATCGATGCGCATATCAACGCGTGGCAGCGGTGGCTGTAGCTGATTCTCAGCATGGTCTATTTTAAATGGTACCAGCAACTAGGAACTGATTTCATGTCGTGTCGCATCGTGACTCTGATGGCGCAACTGGCGAAACATGACGCATTGGCTCGAATTGCTTCTTTTCGAACTCGCATGACGGTCGACAGCAGGATCGTGCATCACTCTGCTATGCAGCGCGCAATCGATCGGGCGCCGCGTGTTACAAACGGCGTTGCGAATTCAGCTGTGACATCCAGGGATCTGTACTTACAAGCCCCTCGATGTTTCAACTGGGTCACCGAGTATGTAGCCTAAAGAATGTTAGGTTTAGCTGCCGCGGCTACTCGCACAATGATGACAAGTCAGCGCGATTCATGTGAGCGCCAATGACATCCGCTCCTCTAGTTACTTTGTAGGATAGACCACATTTGAAATTATACGATCGGTATTCAGGATGCGACCGATCAATCAGTTTAGGCTGATTGTTTCCTTAATGGAGAATCCACGTAAACCCCAATAAAAGTGTAGCAATTCAATTTCATTGGCCTAGAACGTCGTGATTACACCTGTTATCGATCGGCCCAACGAGCAAAAAAACCGCTCCGAATTGGGTACCTTCTTCTTTTGGGAAGTCGATCAAAAACTTACTCGAACGCTTCCGATCCAAGTTAAATCCAACCTGATGGGACAACTTGCCCTGCCTGCCACATTCATCGACAACTTGACAATCTTGACGATGTTAAGATCATTGAGCATACCGTTAAGGATTTGAAACGCCTACACGCCGTCCTTATTAATCCAATAGTTTGTCAAAATCTTTAAATGCAGTGGTAAAGGGTTTCGGTTAATAAAAATCCGTCTGTCTTGTACCCTACTGCTATTGACTATATTTTGTACTATAGGAGTTTACTCATAACACACACCGTATCTTTACTGTACAAACTTCTTATCACTCAATATTGCCACTTAATTCGGCGACACTAAAAGGCATATTATTGTCAAACATGTAAACATGAAAAAAGAAGTAACGAACACGATAACACAACAGCTATGAAAGACATCAGACACATCATCAATTCTTTTTTGGATCTCTTTTACTGTAGAGTAAACCTATTAGAACATACCAGATTTGGGGGGCGTTGTCACAGGCGCGTCTCCCCACCGAGTGACTTAACTACACCAAGGGCCCCCAGATGGGGTGCCTCGGCTTGGGCCGTCACTTTCTGGTTCCCGTTAGCACGCTGAACCGAGGGCTGCCCAGATGGGCCGACGCCTCGGCTCGATTCAAACGTTTTCTTAAGGATAACTTCAATAGGTAGAAGAGCTCTATCTAAACTTTACTACCACTTCTTAAAGCGTTGGCGCTGGGAGAAGAAGTGGCGCAAGGAACTCCAGCAACGCTCCTATCTAATATGGTGTTAAGCTAGAGTGTCATATAGCAAAGAGTGTGTAAGTTCGACCTCATCGGTGGGGCCAATGTCATAAGTGTGTGTGTTTGCCATACACTCTAAGTGTAGAGTGTGTTTGGCTACTGCTTGGGTGTCGCAACCTATTACGCCTTAAGGGCGTTAATTAAATTATTGTATTTTACAAGTATTGAAAACCGAGCCATAGCATCGCTTGTGGTGGCGGCGAATGCATCTGCTGCTTGGTTGAATTCGTCTAGATCAAAGAGATCTAGCGATTTTAAAAATGACGCGTATTTATTGCCAGTAGAATGCTTGCTATTTGAGGCGGCTGCGGGCCGTTGTGCGGTCGGAGTCGGCTCCGGCGCTGGCTGTTGCCACGGGCGGAATTGCCAAGCGTTAGAAGGACGGAGGAGTGGGAATGCGGTGCTAGAGGATGGGTTAGGTTGTGGTCGCCTGGAAGAGGCTTCCCTGGGGATTGCAGGAACTCTGTGTTTTGGCGCCTTAGGGCAGCCGAAGTAGTTGCGGCAGTTGACGCACGCAGAGGGTTCAAAAGTAGCGAGGACTTCTTTGTCCTTGGGTCTTGGACAATCGGCAGTGCCGTGATTCCCGAGGCATTTAACGCAACGGGGGGGGCGAAACAGTTCCGCGAAGCGTGACCGAATAACTGGCAGTTGTGACACTGCCCTGGGAGTCCGTTGGAATGCGGTCGAACAACAGAGAGACGACTGACCCACAGAGTTGTTGGATTTCATCTTGCCTTCCTTGGAGCGCTCGAGAGTAACCAGCACCATACTATAAGGGCGGGAATGTCTAATTCTCTGATAGCAGATGCTATCTTGGAGCAAGGGATTTTCTTAGGCAGTCCTTTGACTACTGTCCTAAGTACGCGCTCATCCGGAAGCGCGAATGTATGATATTGGGGCTCCTTTTCCCTAAGGAAAGAAGTCACCTTCCGAAACTCGTCGGGTGTGGCTAGCTGCAATTTGAACCACTGATTGCTATTAGAGGCCTCAAATTTGATATTATTGGACAGGGCCGAGCGAATCTCGACTCACTTCTCCTTTTCGCAGAGATAAATCGGAGGGGGATCAAAGATCCCTTAAATATAACAAATTACTTTTTCTTTCAGTATTTGCTTCAGTTTTCTTTTATTTAGTTGTAATAACCATAACAGTACTTATATCATATTCGTGTTTTAAATTTTTTTTCTGTTAAGAGTATTATTATAAATTTCGTTTGTATATTTAATTTTTATTTTAATTAATCAGGTACTTTTTTTGTATTTAAAAGTACTGAAACTGCAAATTATAAAGGCCGTTTAATTTAAGACATTTCTTTTAATTTTAGGACGTTGTTTCAAATAATTTTGTGTGCTGGTAACATTTAGCAGTAAAACCGAATCAATCGATGACAGCGACGGTTCTGTGCAGTTTTGGGGGAGTGACGACATTTTGTCAATAAATTGTTATATTATTCTTAATTTGTATTTAAATTTTAATAGTGCTTAGTGTAAAGCCATTACAATGGCGGACAATGAACAAAAAGCGATGCAGTTGATAGCGGAGGCGGAGAAAAAGTTAAACTCGTCGAAAAGTTTTCTTGGGTCTCTTTTTGGGTGAGAACAATGATTGCACATTTCTAATTGATACTAATTTATGACCAACTTTTGTAGTACGATCTTTTTTATCATTTACGCAAGTAATGGATTCAAAAGTTTTATTTTACTAAATAATAATATTTTTTTTATTAAGTGCTTATTTTATCGTATTAAATTTTTAATTATTTTCCTCTTTAATGTAATCTAGCAAAGTTATGGCATTGTATATTTACTATATGAATTTTATTACATTACTCTTATAATAAAGATGATGCAAATCTCCTCCATTGAGTATGTTTGTTTCTATGTGAAATAGTAGTGATTCATAGTCATTAGGATTTTCTTCAGTTGACATGAGTAACTTTCATGTAATAGAAGAGGTTCTGTAGATACGTCAGTATTTCTTTGTTTTTTCTACACTTTTTTATCTGTATAATCTTTATGGGTCAATTGATCCTAATGTAACTTTCACTTATAGTGGAAACCCATTATATTTCTTATTTAACTATTTGTACTGTTATTTCTATTCTTTGTTATCATTTTAGATTTTCATGAACTAAATAAAATTTTGCATGTAATTTTCGAAAATTTTTATTTATGTGGTAAGGCTTAAAACATAGTACTTGTGTTTCATGGCATATTTTATGATGTGTATAAAATTTGGTAGTATTCTCTTATTTGGTTTGAGTAATTTTTATACTTACTAACTCAAATCAGAACTAACTTCAATGTGAACTTCAATCTTAAAAACCAAAGAATAATATCTATTTCTTCTTATTTTATTACATTGCATTACTTAATAGCTTTAGCCTTAAACCTGTAGAGTCTCAATAATAATATATGTTGCATAACAATAATGCACTTTGTCTCTGCAGGGGATCATCGAAAGTAGAAGAGGCAGTAGACTGCTACTTACGGGCAGCCAACCTGTTCAAGATGGCCAAGAAATGGTCACAGGCCGGCCAGGCATTCTGCAGTGCAGCGCAACTCCACCTGAAGGCTGGGGTGAGACATGACGCTGCTACAAACTTTGTGGATGCATCAAACTGCTACAAGAAGTGTGACCCTAATGGTAATAAAAAATTTTATCACTTGCGTTATATGTTATATGCCAAAATCTAACCTACTTTTTATTTTATATTACTTTGTGGGGATTTCATTTTTTTTTCCTATGTCACTTATAAATACTTTTGATAATAAACCTTTATATTTTGGTCACTTCTTTTATAAGTATATTTCAGTTATTCATAATTTAATGTACATATTGACTTTTAATTCGCTCAGTTTTGTTTAATGATCTGATTATGTCCGTTTTATAATTAAGTTATTGAGACTACTAGAAAAACAGTAATGGACATAATGATTACTAATTAAGATAAAAAAGGTAAAAGTATTGTAAGTTTATAAAATGTGCTTGCTTAGACACTTGAAATTTTCTTTTTACCTTCGTATTCAGTTGTTATAATTGCCTTTAATATAGCGGCATAGGTTTCATATTAAACCAGAAACCTAATGCACTTACTGTGTTCCCAATTTTGATTATTAATATTAGTTAGTAATTACAGAATTTCATTTGGCACATACCCAATTTTCTATTAGCCAGTTGTTCATCTTGTCTTTTTCAAAACTTCAAGATAAGTATTGTGCTTTGATTTTAATTCATCTGTATCTGCCTCAGAGTTTATTCTTTTATTACTTTCTGCATGCTCAAATAGATACATAAATAAGAATATACAGTATGAATCTTATAAGAAACAGTTCTTGCCACCCTTTAACAAAGAATTTATTTCTAGAGTAATTAGTAAGTGTATGCACATTTCTTCTCTACTGCTCTGCTGCTTCAGATTCAGTGGTAGCACTAGCAATACCTACAAATGGTAATCTTGATAAATAGTTATAGTAACATATAAAGGTTTATATAAAATACTGTTTTTTATTAATAGAATAGTAAATGTATCGTGGGTTCGAATCCTGCGGGAACGCAACATATTTTCATTGTTGTTTCCTAGTTGGTTAGGGCAATTTGGGCCGATCACCCAATTGTCTGAAAAGTAAGATGATCCATGCGTCGGATGGGCATGTAAAAAAGTCGGTCCACCCACCAACCCGCATTGGACCAGCGTGGTGGGATACGGTCCAAACCCCCTAATGGATTGGGGTGTATTAGGGGAGGCCTATGTCCAGCAGTGGACTAACAAAGGCTGATGATGTGTGTGTGATGTGAAATGTATGTGAGTAGGTACATATATAAAATAGGTCGTTCTGTCTGGACGTTTCGTCTTTTGGGAGTCATTGTCCTTGTTTTGGCGTTTTGCCAAACAAAGGCTGTGCATTAGCACATTGTGCTTTTAAGTTAAACTTTTGGTTTAATCCGCGTTTATGTTGATTTTTATCAATAACATACAAAGTTTGTAACTTAAATGTCATTTATTTTATATTAAAATATGGTTTATTTCATTTTAAAATAAAGTTAAATTAAAAACAAACTTTCAAACTAACAACATCATACATTTACACTCTTTTAAGAGTATTAAGCTACAGACATTTGCTATTAGCATCTACTTGAATAAACTCATTCTATGCATTGTCTTTAAAATGAATATTTTCTTGACTATAGTAGCTCTAGGTTTCGTTCATATATATATATATATATATATATATATATATTTACAATTGGATAATTTAGAGAATTTTACGAATAAGTTAAAATTAATGTGGTACATTTATTGTAATCGAATGTTTAGATCCTATTATATTTATAACATTTTATAATTATAATCTACTAAAGTAATCGCGGTTTCATCATCATCAGCCTGTGTTAGTCCACTGCTGGACGTAGGCCTCTCTTAATTCAATGGTCCCGTGCAGGCTAGTGGGTGGATCGACTTTTTTCATGCCTGTCCTATGCATGGATCATCTTACTTTTTTGACAATTGGGTGATCGGCATAATTGCCCTAACCAACCAGAAAACAACGATAACACAAAGCTGTTTCCCCGCGGGATATGAACCCATGACCTCCGGTTTATATAGCAAAGAAAGAGAAGATGTGTTGTGTCTAAGCCACAAAGCCAATTGGAACAGAGTGAAAGTTAAACTATTCAAGTGTCACTAAAATGCGCATTTACTATATCTTTTATAAGATCGATCGGTAAATCATACGTGATTATGATTCGCGTTACGAAATTTTATCCTGTACTGTTGGTTTGCTTGTTAAGTCGTGTTTTGTGGTTATCTTTTTAGATTTCATGTTATTATCTCTATTATGCAGCGATAGGTTGTTTTTATACTTAGATAAGAAGAGTATTACATCGTGTGCTTCTGATTTAGTCACTCGTTCGCTTGTTCAGCTCTTATTGAAATAATCCGAGGTCAATGTCACACGGAAGTTAGTTTTGATAGTAACTATTGAAATTCTTCACTTATTTATTGTTTTCTCGATTGTATAGAATACATACAACGTATTTACGATGCTTTATTTTCTATACGGCTTATGATTAAATATATTCAAATTCAAATTATCTTTATTTGCTAAAATACGGTACATTCAGATCTTAAACACACATTTAGTTCATACGTATTTCATCATTTATAACCTTAAAATATTAAACATCAATTTAAAAAAAGTCGGAATTATTACACACATTTTCAACTCAATGTCAGATATAAATTAATTACGAAATATTGACTAACATATCATAAGTTGTAATACATTGATAATAATAAAGAAAATATTAAATTCTCGAGGATATTCAATAATAACATTACGGGTTATGGTAAATTTCTGGTTGGTTATTCCGTTTTTGCAGGCATCTTTAAAGGACTTTCGTAAGGCGAATTGCATTATTGTATCATATGTCATCAGTAATTGGTATATCACTGCATAGCATGAAACAAAGTCGCTTTCTCTGTCCCTATATCCGAATGTATATTTAATCTTTCAAACTACGCAACGGACTTCGACGTGGTCCTTTTAATAGATAGAGTGATTGAAGAGGAAGATTTATATGTATAGCACGTGCTTAATATTGTAGGTATATTTTCTATCAGCATAGATTCCGTGCGAAGCAGCGTCGGGTGTCAAGTCATACATAAAATATTGTTAGAATAGTTAAAAAGCCGAGTACATGAAATACTGTATTATGTTACATCATCATCATCAGCCTGTGAAAGTCCACTGCTGGACATAGCTCCAATACACCTATCCATTCCGTCAAAATATCATTACCACAGCAGATAGACACATAGAGGCAATACGAAGGCGAGTTTTTTTTTATGGCATACGCAGGCAGACGAGCATTCGGGCCACCTGATGGGAAGTGGTCACCGACGCCCATAGACATTAGCAATGCCAACGCGCTGCCTACCGTGAGACATAGGGTGTTAAGTCTCGTTTACTTAGTAAATACGCGAGTTATTAATGGGATTTAATTACGTTTTATCATTATCTTTTCACGCTTTTTTATCGTATCTAAACAATCGCTACCCGTGTCCATTAAATTGTTAGAAAATTGTTCAATCGACAATTAAGCTGTGGTCTTTCTGGTTATACTATTTTTTGTATGTCCAATGTTTTGTTTTCTTATCAGAAATAGAAGTCTTTGTTCACCAGCGATTTAAAAAAACACGCTGTCATTTAACATGCTTGAGTAGGGTCTAATTATTCGCTCCAAAAACATGGGGAATGATTATTGTTAGAGATTTTATTCTAACTGTGTTAGTGATAAAAATATTTCCATGCCTGTTGCAAGGAACTAACGGAGGAATAGTTGTCTGTATATTTTGTGATATTTTCTACTATATACTGACTCATGCTATCTTTGAAACGTAAGGTTTTGAGACTCGTATGCAGTATTCATGCCCTTTTTGCATCCAGTCCTCTATCAATCTCTCAGTTCTATGAATATGTAATGCACTTGCCGTCCGTCCACGGCTATGCCCGGTGTAAAATGTAGTCTAAGTTACTTAAGGATAATATAGCTTTACAGTAGTGAAAAAATATTTTTAACCGGCTGTGGTTACGGAGCATATACTAAACAAATAAACAAACCCTTTTCTTTATAATATTAGTACACATAATGTGCCAAATTTATATTCTCACTCTAGGCTTGCGTTTCTATACTAAAACATGAATCCGAAGAGTTGTACTTAGTTTTAGTTAAGAACGACTGCACAGGATTTTACAAATTACCTATTGGCGATCTCTTAATGCTGTAGTACTATGGTACGAGTTATTAAAGTATTATGTTGGAAAATTGTACGTATTATTTTGTAATAAGCCTCCTCTTACTTTAACCAAAGGTCGTGTGCTCGAATCCCGCGGGATAACAACTTTGTGTTATCATTGTTTTGTGGTTGGTTAGGACAATTTGGGCCGATCACCCAATTGTCTGAATAGTAAGACGATCCATGCGTCAAATGAAAGTCGGTCCATCCACCAACCCGTATTGGACCAGCGTGGTGGGTCGAATCAAATCGACGGTCCAAAACCCCCTAATGGCGACGGTGAAGGGAGGCCTAAGTCCTTCAGTGAACTGACACAGGCTGATGATGATGATGATTTAGTAAAAATAAAAGCTTGGTTCGATCTATCTTTTTGTACCGTAGGACCAGTTTTATGGGTCAAACTCAAAATAAATATCAATTATGCTACCAAACCCGGTCAAAAAAGCCCTGTTATATGTAGGTACAAAGAATAACTTCTTACTCCAATGTCGTAATAATGCAGTTCTTTTCCCGTCTAAATGTCAATCTACACGCGATATTTGTTTAGTACAATAGCGATATAGAGACGCCTTTGAAGTTTTGACTTGAACTTTGATTAATTTTTTTTTTTTATATTTATTTGGCACTGTTATTATTTCATAATACATTGGATTGCTTATATAATTTATGTTGTTTTGTTTGCAGAGGCCGTCTCTTGTCTGCTGAAGGCGATCGAAATCTACACGGACATGGGGAGGTTCACCGTTGCAGCCAAGCAACACCAGGTGAGTTAACTAGTTGGCCGTTTTATCATAGAACTTAAGTAGATTACAGTTTGAAGTTTTCCAGTTGGCTGCGCCGATCTTTATTAGAGATTAGCTCGTACTTTATTGTCATAATCGAATGGGACGGATTACCGACACGACCGGAGAAGAACCAGGCGCAGGACCTCATATCCACTCAAGCATCATCTAACTTTGCAGACCACCGAGTGATCACAAGCCGTTGTCCTAACCAACTTTTAAGTTAAGCCTTTTTTTAGTGTTCCGTCTACGGCTATGATAAACGGGAGAAATATTTTTGTATGTTAGGAATAAACTCAAAAAATACTCGGACGATTAAAAAAAATTCTTTTACCATCATAAAGTTATCTTATCCTCGAGTAACATAGACTCTTCTACAATACTGAAAAAATATAAATATATTTTGTCTACGAAACGTCTTAATGCCATCAAAATATTATTATTTAAGCCAAATGTTAAAAAAAATTATGACCCATTCAGTCGGGGCGGAATCTCTTTTAAGTCGAAGACAAAAAATATTGATTCAGCTTAGGCTGTACATATTAACGGTAACACTTAATAATTATAATGTAATAATAATATTTCTGGCCGAATAACTCAACATCATCTAGTCCCAAACTAAGCAAAGCTTGTAGGTACTATGGAAACTAGATAACTGATAAATACATACTTACTTTTCTTTTGCAAATGTTTATCACACAATATTTTTTCCCGGGTGGGAATCGAACCCACACCCTTTGGGACACTAACCTACGCCAAGCGGGTCGTCTGAATTTAACCTTTACTTAAATTTTGTTATAATCTGCGTTATCATTGAATATCCTTCATCCCACTTGCAGAACATCGCGGAGCTGTACGAAACGGAGTGCGTGGACCTGGCCCGCGCCATGCAGCACTACGAGCAGGCGGCGGACTACTTCCGCGGCGAGGAGTCCACGTCCTCGGCCAACAAGTGCATGCTGAAGCTGGCCCAGTACGCGGCCCAGCTCGAGCATTACGACAAAGCTATCCAGATTTATGAGCAGGTATGTCATGAAGGTTAAGGTAGAAGCTTTTATCGAATTAAACCTAAAGTATTGATCAAGCAGTTGACAGTGTAAGACCTAGAAGTACTGATTGGGTGGGGTAACTAGGTCGTAATAGCATACGCATTCACCGGTGGTAGGTCCCCTTTTCACAGGAGACCGTCTGGGTGGGTACCACCGCGGTGCCTATTTCTGCCCCGAAGCAGTAGTGTGAAAACGCTGCTGAGTTCCGGTTTGAAGAGCACCGTAGGCAGCGTATTTACTGGTTAAACGAGACTTAACACCCTATGTCTCACGGTAGGCGGCGCGTTGGCGATACCACGTGTATTGCTAATGTCTATGGGCGTCGGTGATCATTTCCCATCTGGTGGCCCGACTGCTCGTCTGCCTGCGTATGCCATTAAAAAATACGCATAATAAATAGATGCAAACGCAAATAGGAAGGTTTACTTAAGGTTGTTTGGCGCATATGGCTATACATATAACCTAGCACAAAGTGACGTTGATTGTTAGGACACAAATTTTGTTGTCGTATTGACAGCTTTGCTTATTCTTGTTAGCTATGTTAGACTCTTAAAAAATTTTCAACCAACTAACACATAGCACCTAAGCGGCGAAGCACGTATGTCGTTATTATTTCAACTGTGACAATTATGAGAACACTAGATAAATGACGCCACTTCGTCGAAGACGAAGACAGAAACTGTGACATATGACCACTGATTCTATTTCAATCGACGACGAAGTGACGGGCGTACTCGAGCCGATTCTACACAGGACATATATGTCCGAATATATGACCTGTGAAGAACCGGCTCGAGGAACTGCGGGTCGAATTGCTTTTTTCCTTTCTTTAATGAATTCTTTACCGATATATAGTAACAGTACAACATATTTACATAGTTTAAAATAGCCTGGAGCGAACCATTTATTACCAGCGTGTGTTATCATTTAATTAGTCTTTACATCAGAATTTTGCTCGGTACCCAGTGAACCGGCTGGCTACGGTGCCCTTTAAACCGGATCGCAGTAGTGTTCGCACACTACAGCTTTGCGGCAGTGATAGGCACCGCGGTGGTACCAACCCAGACGGTCCCTCGTAAAAAGGGTCAGGCATCGCAGCGACATCCTTCGAGATGTGTATGCATTGTGTCCGTGCAACCGCAGATCGCCAAGTCGTCCCTGGACAACAGCCTGCTGAAGTACAGCGCCAAGGAGTACATGTTCCGCGCGGCGCTCTGCCACCTCTGCGTGGACCTGCTCAACGCGCAGCACGCGCTCGACAAGTACTGCGGCCTCTACCCGGCCTTCGGCGACACGCGCGAGTGCAAGCTCGTCAAGGTACGCCGCGGGGAGCTTCCTCAAAGTCAAATATCTTTATTCGATATGGAAGCATTACACTTTCTTATTGATTGTCGAATAAACTACCACCGGTTCGGAAATGGAAGCCTCTGACCTGAGTAGGACCGGCGTAAAAAACTCAGCGGGAAGATTATTAGCTAAGTCACTGACTGCCAGAAATTAGAAGCATAAAAGTTAATTACATTAGGATTAGATGATGGAGATGTCACGCCGACCAGGTTGAATATTGTGTGGTAATTATGTAAATGTATAATAAAGGTCGCTTCCGTGTACTAGTAGTATTGGCCCTTGCTTGGCTTCGAATCCCTATCAACAAATTGTCTGAAAACTAAGATGATCCATGCGTCAGATGGGCATGTAAAATGTCGGTCCACCTACCAACCCGCATTGGACCAGCATGGTGGGATATGGTCCGAATACCTCCTAATAGAGAAGAGGTTTATTAGGGGAGGCCTATGTCCAGCAGTGGACCAACATAGGCTGCTGCTGATGATGCATCGCTAAAATCTCTTAAAATTGATGTAAACATTGCTGAGGCCCGTTAGTGTATGATCGTAGGTACACCGTGTTTAAAGCTAAAATAAAATATAAAATCACTTTAGGCGCGGTGACATAGACTGCTATAAATTACTTAAAAGTGTAGAGGAAGATAACATAAGAAATTGGTGTAGACCTCGTTATACTAACTACAATACTGGTCTAGGTCTAGGAGATATGGAGCTAAATAAGATTGGGGAGTTGTTGAAGTCGTCGCAGATTGCTGGAATAAGGCAAATGAGATTAAGATTTGATTGATTATGACTTGTATATAATAATTATAATGTCCTCCAGTCGATTCCGACTACGGCGGTCGATCTGTATAAGAGGTCAGCCAATAGCGTAGGAGATATTAAAGTGCTCATGCAGACACAGGTGCATCCCCTATTATTTTACTCACATAGTCCCATGGGACGGATAATCGACACGAGAAAGAGATCAGGCGCAGAAAAGACTTGTACATGCCAATCTGACGCATGGATCATCTTTCTTTTCAGGCAATCAGCTTGCGTTACCCTAACCGACTGGAGAACAACAATGAAAATTTGTTGAGTCCCCGCAGGATTCGAACCCACGACCTCCGGTTTCTAAAGCACACGCCCTTACCACTAGGCTACGGAGGCAGTCAAAGGCGTTAAATTAAAACTTATTTTTTCATTACAGTCTTTGAAAGTGGCCTGATCTAACACTATAAGTGACGCCTCTTCGTATAAGTAAGATTAGGAATTGGTGAAAACCTAAGGTAAAAACTTAGGTCTTTTCGATAATCTACACAATGACATACAGACTGCAGAATAAGACTTCAGATTGATATAAACATTATTAGGCTAAGGTAGATTAGGGATCCCACTCGAAATGGCCGTATGTAGATTAGGAATCAATAAACATATGATGTAAAAATGTGGCGTCTAAAGTGTCGGTCCACCCACCACCATGACAGTGGTCGAAGGTCCAACCAAGATAGGTATACTATCACAGTGACATGGCATGATGTGAAACATATGATGAAAGTAGATTTCATTCGCTGTGCGATAGTCGACTATACCTAAAAGCAAAAAAAAAAACAAAATGGTAAACAATTTAATAAATAGTTAAGAAAGTGGCGTTATACGATTATCATTCTTATGGTTAATTCTTCCTATTTCGTCCCATGGAAAAGGGAACCTGTTAGAAATGTAAACAGCTATATGCCGCGTTTAATTAAATTAGTTTTAAACCCGACTTATAATAATTGAATAGGTCTAAAATAATTGATTCGTTTGAATGTTAGGAAACAAGAAATCTATTTATGACATTTATATATACCACGTTATATATAAAATCGTGAGCGACCCCACAAGCCTGCTTAGACGTGTAACAAAAATATATTTGGCAGAAGTAATATAGAACATATTACAAAATAAGCTATTTTAATAACAAAAAGATACCTTCATTACAAGAGTCTGAAGTAGAACATCAACAAAAGGCACAACTGTATACACATACATGTAGCTTCTGTGATGCGATCATTCTATATTGTGACAGTAGACAACGTTCACCATAACACTTAACGGAAAATCTACTCCTCCCCAGGAGTTGATCGAGCACCTAGAGGACCAGAACGTGGAGGCGTTCACGGAGGCCGTGAAGACGTACGACAGCATATCGCGCCTCGACCAGTGGTACACGAGCATGCTGGTGCGCATCAAGAAGCAGATCAACGACAACCCCGACCTGCGTTGAACCCGCCGTCGCGCCGCGTTTAAAACCCCTCACGACCCCTCCAAAACCCCTCACGAGACCTTTGACCCTTGTATAACCCCTCTACAACCCCTGCACGACCTCTCACGTCTTACGTCCTCTCTACAACCCCCTTACGACCTCACCAGAATATATCAGGGCCTCATCTCACCACCATACGTATGGCGGTTACGTTTTCTTTCGATGCCCTTTATGCCCTCTTATGCCTGATTTCCTTCAGTTCATTCATAACTACGTCGGGATTCTGCCTTTTTATAGGTTATTAAAATTTTGTGACAAACCTTCTTTAGTATAAATAATATATTAGAAGTAAATGTAAACATTTTATTAAACTTTTAACGTTGTCATTGATAAATATACAAGTACTTCGCCACTCCCTTTTAAGCATTACTGTCTATATTTACTGAGTTTAAGTTGGTTTGAGTATAGCATAAAGTTTAATTGACTTTTGTATAATTTGTTTAGATTCTATTGACTTGGTTGCTTTGTTTGGTTCTCTTAATAACGTAATAGAGCTGTTATTATAAATTGCGTAAGGTTGTCACTTCTTGTAAACTTCAAACTTTAATGTACATATTATTATTTCACGGTGTTTGTTAAAATTGCTTTTATATTTGTTATACATTTAGATTACGGAGACCAGATCTCGTATTATAAAAAATGTCCAAATTACATTCGTTATTCGCCGAAGTGAATGCTTCACAGTTATTTAACCTATGAAACAGCGGGGCATGATTTCGTACAGCAGTTACACTTTATGTCCCAATTATTTTACCCGGCGTAGTATCGGAATTGAATCACAATTGAGTGAAAAAACTGTTTAATCACATTCAAAAGGGAATCGCGGTCAGATTCGTAGAAGGTTAATGGAGGGTCGATGAATCACAATTTTTTCCCCATTTCCATTTCCATTATTGAACTCGTCGTTGCGCGTTCATTGATCATTGTATTTTGGCGCCAACTTTTACGCGTTACGGAGGCAGCCATTTTGAAATAACGATGAAAAATAACAGCCATTTATATTTACTCTAATGTGTAACATTTAGCTAGTTTAGACGATTGGTTATTGTTAATATAATATGCAATATTCTAGTATTCTCATCGTCTCCGTAATGTGTACAAGTTTAGTTATTTAATTATGAATTTAGAATTAATAACGGTTGGGAGTTTTTCTTATTATTATATAATGTAAGCAATGCACCCCATACGTTCAGTAAACGCTGATTACACTAGTTTGTTCGCCTGTAGCGACCGCTGTCGTGAATTTGCATATTTCTACGGTATAATAAATATTCGGGATTTGAACCTATGTATAGTTACATTACGCGAATACCTTTCTAGTGTAGAGAGATGTTGTCAAAGAAGTGAGATTTAGTACATATTGAATAAAGGATTAATAAAACTGGTGAAGTGATTTCTTAAATTTTGTTCACTCTTAGATTGTACTAGGTCGTCAGTGTGTTATCAAGTTTTATGAGAATTTCGTTTAAACTTGTAGTTTATAATAAATGACACTTCAAGCGAAATAAAAGATGGAATTTTTGTAAAGAAATATGATTCAGTCAAACGGAAAGCGTGTTCAACGCCCCACGTTTATATCCAGTACTTATTGGCTTTGAATAATGTATATTGATTACATATAGGGTGTTTATTTCTTCGATTATGTTTTGACTATAATTTAATCAATTTGGACTGAATAAATGTAAAACCAAGGTTACCCATAGCAACAAGGCGTCGTGTCACGTTGACATTTATTCAACTGTCACTTTATTTTGACATCTCGGTGACAGATATGTGTGACGTCACTCAGTTGTTTTCGTTTATTTACATTTATTTCCAGTTGTAATTGGGTAAACTATAATGTCTCGCGGTTATTTGGTAATGACTGCTATGCATAGATATTTGTAGGTGTTAGAGTAGCTTTTCTCCTATGCAATAATAATTATCGATTTGGATTCCATGACGAGATATCCGTTTTATCACTATGTATCGTAATGGATATGATTTGTTGTTGTAAATATTCCATGTTGCGTTATTTATGATAGTTTTTTAATAAATTTTATTTGTTTTTTTTTTTTTTTGGTAAACCCTTATTTTTTATCCCGTTTGTGTTGTTTATTATTTATGTATTTACATTTATTTTATTTTAAAATTATGACAGGTGTGTCGACTTTGATGTTGTTAGATTGTGAAAAAATATTTCACGAGTATAAATTAAGAATAACACGTCAATTTTATTATTCGTCGTTAGTTCGGTTTGTATATAAAATTGTTTTCTACTTTATTGTAATATCCATTCCTTTTTTAGGGGAGCGAAAGTGTAATTTAAAATATTTCGGTTATTTAAATTCTTTTTATTTAGGAACGGGACACGCTGTATCTTTGTAAAGAGATACTGTCAAATTCAAAACTGAAGGAATCAGAACAATGTAATGGCACGATGATATCTATACATTTAATATAAACAATAAAGCGTTATAACCATCGACTTGGTTTTCATTTTTGCATTTAACTGTTTAAAAAAAGAAATATAAGGCTTGCGAAGTAGGATATGGTAAAGTAATTAAATAACCAATTAATATTTAGTATTAGCTGATAGAAATCGGTTTGCATCAGTCCGTATTAAGCCTTGACTAATATTAGTGATTGTAAATTACTGGGTAGTATATGTCGCAAATCAGTTGCTATATATTTTTTTCACTTTTGCTCCAAACATTGTTTATAGACAAAAAACAAACCAAGGTTACAGTGGTCTTCAGTAGACAGCAACGTAGTCATTGTAAGTGCACGTTGTTCTAACAATAGTTTAGTTAATTTACACAAAATATATGTACGAATAATTCCAACTTACGAATTATTTAGAACACGAATCGAATATTTCGAATTAGTTTCTGCATTATTTCAAAGCTGAATAGTTCGATAACTTTCGGTTGTATTATGATATTCGATTTTTCGAATTGTCCGTGGTATTTTGGAATATTTATTTCGAATTTCGACACGAACCTCGATATTCGATTCGAACTATTTTCGGACACCTAGTTCCTATTGATAGATCGCGATTTTCTCATATTAAACGGAGGCCCCCTTAACGGTAATTCTAACCGACTAGGAAACAACAATGAAAATTTGTTGAGTCCCCGCAGGATTCGAACCCACGACCTCCGGTTTCTCAAGCACACGCCCTTACCACTAAGCTACGGACGCAGTCTCAATTGTCCTTACCAAGTAGAAAACAACAATAACACAGGATTCATCCCACGAACTCGGGTCACAATTTCAGTATTTTATTTGAACATAAGTTGTTGATGTTTGAACATAACTTAGTCTGACCTTAAGTACTGCGAATTGCCTAGTTATCGGGATAGTACTACACTCAATTAATAATAGTTGATCCTGGACACCTGCAATATACCAGCTCTTGTGTGCTGCAGACGTTGCTGAAAATATTCGAGGTAAGGAAGTAGTACACATTACAATAAAATATAATACCCAAAAAGCCACCTATGCGCAAATTTATCTTTTGCTAACGGAAGCATATTGTTTTTCGTAGACATTTTTCTAACCATCGAAGATAATGTTATTTCCACCAATAATTTAAAAAAATATTGATGTTAAATTATTTTATAGGTACAATTATATTTATGACTTCTACACAACACAACAAAAGAGTTTATATTTAATAACCAAAAATATGATGCCTATACATTAATATTGTTTCGAAATTTATTGTTCAGGATATGCTGTTTTCCATGAATCTGTCTTAGTTTGTCGTCCCACAAAGTTTGTTTATCCCCATAGTCTTCCTCGATTTCCGTTTGCCCATTCCTGTTTTTGCTAATGAGACTGTAGATTGTCTGGAGAGCGGTATTTACCGGCTCGGCTATAACCAGGTCGCCTTTTATCTTTACCGTTAATTCCAAGGAGTATTCGGTCAACACTATAAAAGAAAACGTAATAATAAATGTACAAAAGTTTAAATACATCAAAATTTTATAATAAATTATCTTTGTATGATCCTGAAACGATTCTAATATATCTTTAAGATTCTGATTTCCCTATTCGATTTATTTTTTACGGTTTTATCACGTTGATTGCATATATTTTTTTCCAGACGTTTCTGCGGCTAATCGTCGATTTTCAGCGGATGAAATGCCTGCCCCACTTTCACATTCTTATTAATCATATAAAAGTTATTTGGGTCTCGAAATCTATAAAACCTGATAATACTTGGCCCTTTTTGCCTTATTACGAAGTCATACCATAGTCTGGGGAATTAAATACAAAAAGCTATTATGAGGTAGATAAATGCCAGAAACCAGGAATATAAAGTCAAAAACCAGTTTTTTGGACAGCAGCTTATTTTTAAAGTTTCGTCCACAGACTATATAGGTGCAAAGGTCAAAATACGACCGTAAGGTTAAAGTTAAGGAATATTGAAGTATTTATTCATACGATTGTTTTCAAGTAATTTTATAAATTCAGATTTACTTTAAATACTTACGAACAAAAATTACCAAATACAATATCATTTTGATATAAAAATAATCGACATTTAAAACACAATGCAGTGCACACGATTAACAAGTATACATTAATTTATTGCAAGCGCAATTCGATGTAGCATTCATAATACCTACATTATAGGCTAACCGATAAGTTTTTATGGTCTTTAAACTCAGGAATTTTCTTATTGTGCTGTTTAAGAATTTTAAGTAGTAACATTTGTGTATTTAATAAGGTTTTTAGTTTATAGAAAATATTTATTTTGCATTATTTTTTATAGATTAAAGATTAAAAGAGTAAATGCCCTTCAGCATTCACCCAGTGGTAAGTGATACCTGCTCTGCGCATTGGAAAATAGCGTAAGACGACAAATCCGCTTACCACCCTGATATAGATGTTATGTCTCGTTTACCCAGTAATTACGCAGGAATAGGTGCTTTTCAAACCGGAACACAGCAGTGTTTACACACTACCGTTTTCCGACAGATATAGGCACCGCTTGTACGGGCTTCTACACTACACCAGACGCTCCATTGTAAAAAAAGAATGGTTTTGGACCACGTAAATGCCTGTACCTGTGAAATTCCATTTACTCGGGCACTGAGTTAAATTACTGAGTTAAAAATTAAGGCATAGCCCTCATAGTTATTCTATTATAATGACTACGTGTGAAATGACCCAATGTGATAACCTTCTAAGCGTTATTCTCATTGGGTAACTTTACAGGTATTTCTTATCAATGGGCTTGTAGTCTAATATATTATATGTAGACTATGACTTATTGCCTTTTTTATGGCATACGCAGGCAGACGAGCAGTCGGGCCACCTAATTTGAAGCGGTCACCGACGCCCATAGACAATAGACACGGTAGGCAGCGCTATGGCGATACCACTGGTATCGATATAGCGCTGCCTACCTTGAGACATAGGGTGTTAAGTCTCGTTTACCCAGTAAATAAGCTGGCTCCAGTGGCAGTGGGAAACCGGAACACAGCAGTATTTTCACACTACTGCTTCGCGGCAGAAATAGGCACCGCGGTGGTACCCACCCAGACAGTCTCTTGTAAGAAGGGGACCTACCACCGCTAAACCGGTGCCTATAATATAAAACCATAAAGTGTGGTTCATTCAATATATAGAAAAGTTTCCTGTACGGAGAAAAAATCATAGCTATTAAAGCACTAACTAGAAAAACTTTTGCGTTTATAAATATGTATATCTGTAGTAATTATTATTACAAAATACAATTACCACTATAGTGCAACCACGAGGCGTAGCTAGTTTGCAAAATTTTAAAACATTGGTGAAAATATGTTTATAAAAAGACACAAAAAAGAACTTGTGCTATTTGCGGGTGTCACTTTTAAAACCTATAACTCCATAGCGACTTCGAGAAAAATAGTGCAAAACATGCTGCAGTACAACATTGGTATTGGTTCTTAAATTGTTCCTATCATAAAATGAAACATGAATAATTAAACTGCCTCCGTAGCCTAGCGGTATGGGCATGTGCTTTAAAAACCGGAGGTCGTGGGTTCGAATCCTGCGGGGACTCAACAAATTTTCATTTTTGTTTCCTAGATGATGATCCATGCTTCAGATGGGCATGTAAAAAGTCGGTCCAACCCACCAACCCGCATTAGACCAGCGTGGTGGGGTACGCTCCAAAACTCCCTAATGGATAGGGGTGCATTAGGGAGGCCTATGTCCAGCAGTGAACTATCACAGGCCGATGATGATGATAAAATGAAAGACCCAAAAGAGAGCGCCCTCAGCAGCGGTCCCGGCCGCACGTGTTCACCGCAGTCTCCAGAGCTCACCGCGCAGTCTTTATTGTCCGCTTCCGTGAAATCGTCACGCCGCACCATCTGCGTTTTATGAGTGCACCTGCGCTCGTAGAGCCTTTTGTCGCACCGCTGACGTCATCACGGTTGTGATTTATTGCGCCTACCTCAAGCGGTCCGCTTGCGCACAGCTGTGTTTTGCAACTCGTTAACCTAACACAATTGTGTTGCTAGCCGTTTGTCGAAAGCTCACTCTTGTTTCTTAGGGTTAATTGTCTTGTTTCTCGGCCGAACTAGTTGTTTTTACAACTACACTAGGCCACGTGAACGTTATAATATTTTTGTTTCCTGTTACAGAACCAGCCAGACACACCTCCCTGCCGTGCCCGGCAGGGCGGGAAGGTTTCCACGCCCGGCAATCGCCGGGACTCACCGCTTGCGTTGGGTAACGCAACATATCCCCGAACAGGTTCTCGCTTGTCGAGCGGTGGGCTCAGTAACTGCGGCTTGGGTCAGCGCGGGGAAGCTAAGAGGAACCTGGCCGGCCTGAGGTGTAAGGCTCGGCCGTGGAGGAGGCTGCTCCAAGCGGGCTGCAAAAGCCGCTTTGGATGCCCTTTGGAGGGTGCGAGGACGGGTTGCAGGAGGTAGGTGTCGCCCTTCCTGTCCTTCGCAACCAAGGAGGAGTCGCGGGGAAGAGGGTGTCGGTATTCCGTAGGCCGCTCTCCTATCCTCCGCGACTCGGAGGGCGCACCGCTGATGCGGTGTGGAGGGCCGTGGGAGGAGGGACATTCGGCATGGTGTCGTCGATCTCCTCCTTCTACGGCCGAAATGGAGCTAGGCGGAGCTTAACATCCGGGCCGCCGCTGGGGCTGGGAGTATCGTCCTGTGTGGGTTGGGAACTCCTTGCTCCCATGGCCCTGAGTAACAGACTCGGGGAGTCTGTTACCTAACACAGGGCCGAGACGAAGGGCGCGCTGGTACCGACGCACCCAGAGGGAGGCAGATGGCCGTAAGGCCGAGATGGGGCTGCTTCGGCGGCCAGCGCTGGTTGGGTTGCAGATGAGTGCAAAACGTTCCTGTGACCCCACCCTACAGGCGTCAGGAAGGATCAACAACAGTGGTTTTAGTCGGTGCGAGTCCGACATAACCGTCTTGCCCCGCGAGGACGGGTATGCGTAGGCATTTCCCACGGTAAAAAAAAAAATAAAAAGGGTAACGCAACATATGGCTCGGCAACCTAGGCGCGACCTAATCGCACGGTAACCGAGAGCTCTCGAATCGCTTTGGTATTGATACCAAGGCGATTAGTGAGAAAATCGGTCGGAAATTGTATATGCAATTGACCGACGCAGTGCACCAGCTCATATCCGAGCACGCTCCCGACCACCCATCTCCTACCTCAATGCCTGGACCGTCGCGACCATTCCCTGAGGATGATAGTGACGACAATTATGTCGACATTAGCATCCGCAATCTAGCAAATCGAAGAGGAAGCGCAGGTCCGCACCTCTTCACCCACACCGTCCTTCCTGTCAAGGCTGCAAAGCCCGACGCTCCCACCACCTGCCCTCAGCAGGTCATCAATCCCGGATGAGCGCGTACTTAGGACAGTGGTCAAAGGACTGCCTAAGGAAATCCCTTGCTCGGAGATAGCTTCGGCTATCAAAGAATTAAATATTCCCGCCCTTTCGGTACAACGCATGTACCACCCACGCACCAAAAGAAGGCAAGCGCATTCACGCCTAGATCAGCTGGGTGGGATCGGCCTTCTCTCTTTTGAGCGGCCGCATTACAACGGCCTTCCAGGACAGTGTCATAACTGCCAGGCATTCGGTCACGCTGCGCGGAACTGTTTCGCCCGCCCCCGTTGCGTCAAATGCCTCGGGGATCACGGCACCGCCTCCTGTCCCAGACCCAAGGACAAAGAAGTCCTCGCCACCTACGAACCTCCTGCGTGCGTAAACTGCCGCAATCCCGACCACACGGCCAACTACCTCGGCTGCCCTAAGGCACCAAAACGCAGAGTCCCTGCAATCCCGAGGGAATCCTCTTCCAGGCGACCACCCAATCCTTCAAACAACACCGCATTCCTCTCCCCTCTGTCCCCTCCGTCCTTCCAACGCTTGGCAGTTCCCCCCCGTGTGGCAACAGCCAGCGCCGGAGCCGACTCCGAGCGCACAGCGGCCCGCCGCCGCCTCAAAAAGCCAGCATGCTAGCCATAGCAATGGCAGCACTGGCAACAATACCGCGTCATTTCTAAAATCGCTAGATCTCTTTGATCTAGATGAATTCAATCAAGCAGCAGATGCATTCGCCGCCACCGCCGCCGACGCTATGGCTAGGTTCTCCTTACTTGTAAAATACAAGAATCTAATTACCGCCCTTAAGGCTTAGGTAGCGACACCCCAGCAGTAGCCAGACACACCCTACACTTAGGGTGTAGGACAAACACACACACTCATGACATCGGCCCCACCGGTGAGGTCGAACTTCCACACCCTTTGCTATATGACACTGTAACTTAACACCATTTTAGATAGGAGCGTTGCTGGAGTTTCTTGCGCAACTTCTTCTCCCAGCGCCAATGCTTTAAGAAGTGATAGTAAAGTTTAGATAGAACTCCTAGGTATTAAATTATCCTTGCAAAGCTTCTGGATCGAGCCGAGGCGTCGGCCCACCTGGGCAGCCCTCGATTCAGCATGCTAAGGGGTACCAGAAAAGTGACGGCCCAAGCCGAGGCTCCCCGTCTGGGGGCCCTTGGTGCAGTTAAGTCACTTATGGGGAGACGCGCCTGTGGCAACGTGCCCCCCCAAATCCGGTTATGTTCTAATAGGTTTATTCCCCAGAGCACGAAATCCATCAAAAAAAAATTAAAGACAATTGAAATTCTATATTCGATGTTTTAGCAAGTTTATATATTATACACAAACCGAGATTTTGTCCGGTTTCGTATTACTGTACATGATATTTAACAACAGGTATAGATTAATAGCTTTAATAGCTTCCTTTTATAAAATATACAAGTTAATACTTAGAGTAATTATCTGTAAATTGCCACAATATTTTTAGTCGAATCGGATTAAGTCGTGAGCTGTATTAAGTTTGATTAGAGATCAGCCATTTCTCTCTCAGGGAGCAGATATTATACAAGTGCACAAGAGTACACGCAGACATATAAAGATGCATCTCTTCTTCTCTCACTCTCCTATGACTGTCTGATTGGATAAACAATAGAGACGACCGGAGTGAGATCAGGCGCAAGGCGTTTACATACCATCCCATGAAACAATCATAAATTTTTTGCGGTAATCGGGTGTTCAACCTAGCCCTATATATGTGCCTCAATCGACTAGGAAACAACAACGAAAAGTTTAGTCCACGCAGATTCGAACTGAAGGACTCCGGTGGTGTAAGCAAAAGGCTATGTGACTAGGCTACGGATTTAGTTCCTAGTTTCTCTCAATTAGGCAACATAACACAGTGAAATCACAATTAGTAGCAATAGTTATAGTTATATGAGTTGCAGGGATTAAGGAAATTGCCAAAGTTAATTAAGCCTGGGTCTTAGCATCGCAATATAGTTATAATAACTATTTTAATGCAATAAATACTATACGGCTTCCATTGTAAGAAATAAATCCCTTCATTTATGCCATTAACTAGAAAAGTGCCACCGCAGCACCTATTAGTGCTTCAAAACTAGTAATTTGAAAACAATACTGTGAGTCGGTTTGAAGGGCACCGTAGGCAACGACGTAACGACCCAAGTATGTAACGACGTAAGTAAGCTATATACGTATTTCTTATGGTTTTCGAATGACCATCATCCATTCTGTCGCTTTAGTCATTAAAAAATCCACACCATTGCTTGCACTACGTAAAGAAAATCAGGGAAAGAATCGACAAAAAACTTTTAAATCGATGATAGATTTGACTCGACTGTAAGACTTCAAAATACCTTCAACTGTTTCAAAGAGAGAAACGGTCCAAGATAACTTACGAAAGGAGCTTATTTAAATATTGGTTTGTACCTTAGATATTAAATGCTTTGTGAGAAAATCGCTTCTGATGGTCTAAATAGTCAATAAATATTTTTAAATAATTGAACGCTATGAAATGTGTTAAATAATTATGTGTAGATCAGGCGTTTCTATCAAATATATTAATGGTATTGTTATTTATTTACGTCTACACTCTAGGTGAATTTAGATTTAAATTTTATGTAAACACTTGCAGTCGCTCGCGACTTTGTGTGAAGTTTTTTTTTAATCTTTTATTTTTTTTTAGATAGAAACCGATATTATACTAGATATCTTTTAGAGAAAATCCCGTGAAAAGCGGACCCGCCATTTTATAACGATAGAACACACACGCAAATAGATAGATAAAAATAAAAAAAATATGGTTCTAGCCGATACATATAACAATATATATCGGTTATATATTACAATGTTATCATTTAAAAATGTTTATTTTGATGTTGTAACAAGCTCCAATTGTATTTATTTATTCAGACTGTAACCCGTGCCCATGGGTTCCATTGTTTATAGAAGTTCCGCGTAGAGTATGGGGACGCCTAATAATTATATACTTATTGTAAATATTTATAATTACATATTAATTGAAATTATTCTCGTCACTCATCCCACAGTGCCTGAAATCTAAAGTCTTTGATCAGTGCGTTCTACCCACAATGCAGAGACTTGGACACTTACGGTTCGACCGGTCCACAAATTTAAAGTCGCCCAGCGAGCCTTGGCACGAAGTATCTCTGAAGGCCCGCATTAGAAGTAATGTGATCCGTCCGAGAACCAGAGTCACCGATATATCCCACCGGATTAGTAAGCTGAAGTGGCAGTGCGCCGGTCACATAAGCCGCAGAACTGACGATCGCTGGAGTCAGAAAGCTCTGGAATGGAGACCGAGGCTCGGCAAACGTAGTGTGGGACACCCAGCGGCATGGTGGAGTGTCGACATTCGCAAAGTGGCCAGTGTGGGATGAATGAGAAGATGATGCAGATCGGAAGCGGTGGATTCGGAATCGGAAGTGCATTAGGGCAGGCCTATGTCCAGCTGTGGACTGACGCAAGCTGATGATGACAATCATTTTAATAATCTTGATGTAAAAATTGTGCATTTAATTTGGATCAAGATTGGACCTCATCCCAATTACGTCATACGTAACATACACAGGAAGCGTAAACAATTGGCCAAGTTTAAATTTTCTTATTATTTTTTTGTACCTCACTCATAAATCACCATTGTAATTCAAATCAATGTATATTCACATTGAAATGGCATCAGATAAGTTAAAACGGAAAAAATCATTCAAATCCGATTCATCTAAACTTTATTAGCATTTGAAAAAGCACGCAGCAGGTAACGCTGGCTGATACAATCGTCTTCAGGTTTTCCTGAACGTAGACAAAAGAACGCTCCACCGATAACTTTTCAGTGTTTGTCGATTTGAATAACATTAATTCGTACAATTGTCTTGTATTGTGCTATGTAGAAAAAGACACATATTCTAAGCGCGTCAGTATTCTTTTCATTTCTTGCGATCGAATTATTCAGAGGGTTCATAGGTGGCTCATTTATATACGCGAATGCAAATGGCACGGGACACATGTAACTGTTGTTCATTGAGCGACAGTCCTCCAGCGATCGGTGTACAGTGTAGTCGAAGATCAGTTAGTGTCACGATGTACCAGACAGACGAGATCACGTCCAAGATCGAGAAGAACAAGTTCGAAGCTTCGATCAGCGAGCTCAAGAAGAAGACCTTTGTCACTGCCACCGACATCGAACGATATGGTGAGTTTCTGCATCCAAAAGAATTTTTCCTGTAAATATGTTACTCCTCTAGCCTCGTAAAACACAGCGAACAGAAAGGTGATGATTTTACTTCTCGTTTAATTACTGAGTAATAACGCAGGCTATGGCGTTCTTTAAACCGGAACACGGCAGTGCTTAGTGCAGCCTACTGCTTTGCGGCGGCTACTAAAAGGTGACCCACCACCTCTAGAACTTTACCACTTATGAAATCAAACCTAATATAAACACTAAAATAGCGCAAAGATATTCAGTGTTATGGTTGATTTTTAAAGCCAGCATCAATTGTCACGCAAAGTGTTTTTGTTTAACAACTTTGAATCCTTAATGACTTTGTTTACCTCTACTGCCACTTTATTTACTAGCACCTATGACTTCCGCACCAATGTCGTCTTCTAAGAATAGGAATTCGGATTCTAAGAATGTAGGAAGAGTGTACCTGTGTCTACGTAGACACAGGAACAAGGTTACGTACTCTTCTGCACAATAATATCTCCTTCGTACATGGCCGATCTGATGGCCTAATACATCGGCCGCTGTACATTCAGAAATTATGTCTACTCAGTTTTAGTGATATATTAACTCAAGTAAATGAATTCACATCGTACATAATACTTTCCTTTGTTTACGCGAATACAAGACATGATTCAATAAAATACTTTACTTAATTTGGCTTATAAACTTTGACAGACGACCCAACACACCAACACCTCAGTCTGCCCGTGACTATGGATCCTGTAAAGTGTCTAAAACGTCGGGAGAATTGTAATCCAAATTAAACGCCATAAAATCCGTAAAGACTTTTATTAAATAACTAAAAATCAGTTCATTGTGTAACGTAGAATCATGAGTACATAATTATATTCCTATGTTTTAGTAAGTTTAAAGTGAACTGTTTTCTTTATTTTTTACCACTTGCTAGTGTTGAATGCAATAAACTACGAATTAAAAACAAAACAAATTTTTGTTATCGCATATAATAAGGCATAGCTTTTAAATTTAAAGTGCTTACCTATTAATTTTAAGCCGACAAAATATGAAGTAAAAAGTACTGCAGGTTCCAATTATTTCATCAAGAGGTGTTTTCTATGATAAAAGCAGTTTTAATATTTGTCAAAAGGTTAGCACCAGCGGTTACACATTTTATATATTTATTCTAAATACAATCCATGCCGACTAATAACTTATACTAAGTTATTTCTCTTTTTCTATTTCTACACATCAAGGTGTAAAAAAATATAAATATTAATAAGAATACTGTATTGTGTGGCGTGACATCACACAAGTAGGGATAGCACACACTCACCTGTAGTTCGCCCTCGCTTACGAGCACAGCGACACACACACACCGCGTATACTAGATACTAGGGATGTAACGGAAGTAGTTTTGTCGGAACCGAAACCGGAATCGGAGTTTTTAAATTTGCTTTATCGGAATCGGAACCGGAAGCAGGGTGACATGAGAGAGAATTATTATTTAAGGACTAATAAAACATTATGTAGTATTTTTTTATTTCAAGTTTCTGTTGTAACATAAAATATAAGTAATGAACAAAATTGGCATATTTCCAAATAAACAATAAGTTTAAATAGAATGAATTTAAACCCAAAGTAGCATATATTAGTAATTATATTATACTAACTTACTAACGAACAAAAGCTTTAAAAAAATTAAATCGTATTAATTGACTCTAAAAGTAGGGTATTATATTTTGCGAACAAAAGCTTTGTCTCCCTCTTATTTATTTCTTAGGGGGTCGTAGATTAGGCCAGCGCCACTAAAAAGTTGTTCGCTCGCTACCGAGCTTGGTGGACACGACAAAAATTGACGAGCAATTGAATAAAGGGGCTGGAATTTGGTATTACCATTAACTTTCCACCATAAAAACGGATCATCACTAATACTAATACGTTTTTCTTTATTGAACTCATTTAGTATATTTTTTACGAAGACAAATTTATCAAAAACTCCGATTCAAACCTCCGATTAAAAAATGTCGGAACCGGAGTTGGAACCGAAAGTATAATAGTAATCGGAAGTTCCGACTTAACGGAACCGGAACCGAAGCTCCGTAACATTCCTACTAGATACACCCGCGTTCCAGGGCGGTTCTCACCGCCCCCAGCAACCGATTAATACAGTCGCCAGACCGACCGGCGTCCCGGTCCGTAAACCGATCGTCGACGATCCTTAGGAGACATAAACTAATGCCTAACTCACATACCTTCTGTACGTGTGGCCTTCATTTTTAGCAAAAATGTGGGCCACCTAGTTCGTGGGAACGGGAGCTTCTCGCGAACTCTGTGTTAGATGAAGCTTGCCATAGACAAGAGTCTGGAAGCATAACATCCGTGTCAAAAGGAAAAAAAATGTGTTCGGCTGTTTAAAAAATGTACCTTAATATTAGAATTTTGCGAACAAAAAGACGCGAAGGCAGTCAAATTAAATTTAACATACTTTTTTCATTACCAATATTAAGCCAAAAATCCGAATAATTCAGTAGTGTAAAACTATTCGCAGTATATTATGTTTTGAAAAAATATTTAAAAAAAATTAAAATTAGCAAATTAGCTGCTTCGGATACTAACAAATACTCTTGCTAATCTTGCAAGACTCGACTATATTATTATCTTGATAGAGTGTGTGTTAACAATTAAAAAGTTTGCCGTTTAATTTTTCTTAATAAAACTACACTTAAAAGTTTAGATTGCCTGCTTGGTTGTAATCTGTTAATAATATAATGTGTATACAAAAAAAATAATAGGTTTTTATGTGTTGGCTTTGTTTGTTCGTCAGCTTCAGGCATTTTGCAGTCTGTAGTGTCCTAAGTTTTAAAAATAAACATAATAATGTACGATGGGTTTATTTTAAAGTAATAAGGCGTGACTGTATTCCTGTTAATTTAACAATATTCGATGTAAAATTAACATTTTAATAGATATATTTTTAAACCAGCAAACATGACCGGAATTGCACTTCTAAAGTTTTATTTTATATCGGTATTTTTTTATACATTGGTTTTATGCAATAATATTTTAAGATATTCGATGTGAAAACTAACTTTTAAGAACACATCAAATCCACAAATTTACGAATTTTTCGCGCTAGTTATTTATGTTTATTATAAAATTGACAGAACTTTAAATAAAAACTCTGACGGATATTCTAAAACATTGAGATGCAGACATATACCAACTTAAACTGCTCGTGATCATGGATGCTGCAAAGAATCCGAAACGTTGAGAATAAATATATATAACTAACGCGAAAAATCCGTAAATTAGTTTATTTGATACGTAAAATAACTGCCTCCGTAGCCTAGTGGTATAGGCGTGTGGCTTAGAAACCGGAGGTCGTGGGTTCGAACCTGTGGGACTCAACAAATTTTCATTGTTGTTTCCTAGTTGTTAGCAATTTGCGATCACCCAATTGTCTGAAAAGTAAGATGATCCATGCGTCGGATGGCATGTAAAGAGTCCACCCACCACCGCATTGACCAGCTGGTGGATACGGTCCAAACCCCTAATGGATAGGGGTGTATTAGGGGAGGCCTATGTCCAGCAGTGGACTATCACAGGCTGATGATGATGAAAATAATTGCGTAAATAAAGGAAATAATTATTTTTAGAACATTGCAATTTATGTACAATCTGACGCGTGGCGCAGTATTATTAAGATTTTAAATTATTAATAAAATCTTATATTAAGATTTGATTTAATTCTTCCGTTCTTAAATCATACCTAAGCATCGAAGGTTAAATGTGACCTCTATTGTTTTGGGATAATTAATTCCGCTTCAAAAAAGTCTCGCTCATTTATTATTAAGTAAACAAATGCACAAGTGAAATTTTAACAAAAAAATCTATACTAGACTTTAAACAGCATACAACAATTTTACGCGGTATAGCAGTTAACAATCTTATGTATAAAACACTTTAAGTCTATCTTTTATGGTTTCGGCAGCGTTTGCTATTTAATCGCAAGATTTTGTGATTTTTGGTGCTGTATTTTTTTTTTTATTTCTCAAAGATCTACTACTCTAAACTACTCAGCACAATATTTTTGAAAAAATGGGACAAAACGACACCTAATACCTACCTATCATTTAAAACAAGAATGAACAAAATCGGAGCACTGGGGGCGGGGCAACGAGGTATCGCTGCGAATCGAGTACCTCCTTTTTTGTGAGTCGGTCAAATACATCTGTATTTAAACATTAAGTGCTAAAGTTTCAACATTTTAATTAGGCGATAGTGGTGTCACTGAAGAATACACGAAAGCCCACCGAAGGTCTTTGGAGGATCCTGAGGGCTTTTGGGCGGAAGTGGCCCAGGAGTTGACCTGGACGAAGTCATGGGACCGAGTTTTGGACAACAGCAATCCACCATTCACCAAATGGTACGTTCTTTAAAAACTAGGTATGGTTTTTAGCATAGTTAAATAGAGTTAAATAACAGGTAGTTTTTTCTCCTTTATAGTTATAAATTAATATTAAAATTTATGCATATATTTAAATTTATCAAGCAAATCAAATATCAAATTATGCAATTTATGTAAACATTGCATGCAATTGTATTCGAATTTGCTTTAAGTACATAATTTCATGAAATATTTACATAAAAAGGTTTCTTTTGGGTCCTCCAAGTTTAATAATATTTAAAATACATGTTATTTGCTAATAAACAAGTGAAATTTAAACCAAAAAATTAGAACGACTTCATACGGTATATATACCTTTATGCGCATACAAGCGGGTGACAGCGTGCCCTCTGCAAGAAACTACTAAGCGTTTTCTGCCACTGCATTTTAAATCTCTAATACCTTTTAATATATTCATTTAATCAAAATGTCACAAATAAAAGTTTTATGCCCATGGGATGAAGATTTTTTTAATGTGTTTCCTTTTATATAATTTTACATTGTATACCTTTTAAAAGACCTTAATTATGCCTCATAACAATTTTTAGCAATGTCTTATATTAAAAATTGTGGGCTATTTTTAAAACATAGATATATGCGCTCGTGGACTTTATTGTAGATCATTTCAAGAAGTTTTACTTCTTAAAATAGTCTATTTAAAACATTTTTTGTAAATTTTATGTAAAACATTTTTTAAGTCTATCTGGTACGGTTTCGGCAGCGTTTGGAACTTAATCGCACAAGTTTGTGATTAAATTATTATTGGTTATTTCAATAAGTACCAGGGTTTTGCATTACAAATATGTGAGCAGTAAAATATAGACCTTAAGGTGTCTTTTGGGTATGCCGACCGCTCCAAATTGGCCCGGGGAGCCCCACCTATCCCTGCTGCCCCCTTACTATGGCGGCGGGGATCCGGAAGCTGGATTTTTCAACGGCCAAAAAAAAATAAGGTTGGTCCTTTTTACAAGGGTCTGTTTCGAGTAGAACAACTGCAGTATTTTCTCTGCCGCAAATCAGTTGTGTATAAGTACTACTGTTTTGCGGTTTGATGGTCACCGTAGTTAACGTAAACGGGGCTTAACATTCCACATCTTAGGGCGCGGATTCGTTGAATCTTACGCTGTTTTGAATGACGTTAAAGTACTCCAGTTTGACCCAGGTGGCCTGGTGGCGAGATGTCGGTGTGCTACAATGCTGTGGACCGCCACGTGGAGGCTGGTGCTGGTGACAAAGTCGCCTTGATCCATGATTCCCCACTGACTGATACAGTCCGCCGTATCACTTACTCCGAAATACTGGATCAGGTTAGTCTATTAGTTAATCTTTGGGTATCGCTGACACGATCGTAAAAAACCGGGTAAATTTGAGGTTATGAAAATTACAAAAAGAAAAGAACTTGTGTTGAAAGTATGTGAGGTCTTGATCTTATCTGTACAAATTTGAAGAAGACAGTTGTTTCTAGAAAAATAAACTGGCTCAAGAAGCCACTTAAACAATTTTTGGCAGAATTTTTATAGTAAGCTAATATTAAGTAATTATTTGATTACTATAATAATAAGAATGCTGTCTGCGACAAATTTTATAAGTAGTAAGGTTATATTATTATTATTTCAAACTGATTACAATCACTAGATACATTTTTACACTTTTAGTTAAAACAAAGTAGATATTGAGTAAAACCCCTAATGAATGGGGTGTATTAGGGGAGGCCTATGTCCAGCAGTGGACTATCACAGGTTGATGATGATGGTGATGATATTGGGTACGTAGATACGGTAGATTTCCACTTTTTATGAAGGTGAAATGGGTAAGTATTATCACGGTGGCCATTTCTTAGCTGTCTGAGCGTATTTATAAAAATCTCACTAAAAGAATACCCTGGCTAATTCAAATACTGGGTTATTTATAAATATTAATAATTAAATTTTATTTTCTTACAAAGGTTAGATTATGTATAAGCACATGTGTATTGTATATTTTACGAGTGCTATTAAAAATAACGATAGAAAATATCTGGTCTCCCAAGTAGGTCTCTATTTGGCCTGTGTTTGGCAGTCTCGGCTTCCTATTGATTAATGTATTGTTACTTATAGTTTTACAGCTTGCGTGCGTGTGTTTGATCGTACGTCTATGCAATGAATTCCTCAACGTCATTGTATGGTTGATTAAAAGGAAAAGAATAAGTAGTTCATGACTTATAATGAATCTAAGTGGCGATCGGTTTCGTGGTGAATTCCACTACATCCTTTACGGGCGCATTGGTATTATGACTGCGCGTTTCGTCACGTCACTTAATAAAACTAATAATAAAAAAATTGTCTGGTCGATGGTAACCCTACTGTTATATGTAGCGGTTTTCTATTTTTTAGGTGTCCAGGTTAGCGGGAAAGCTGAAAGAACTTGGAGTGGGGAAAGGGCACCGAGTGCTTATGTACATGCCATTGATACCTGAAGCAGTGATAGCCATGTTGGCCACGAATCGAATTGGGGCAATACATTCAGTTGTCTTTGGTGGTAAGTGTCTCTACTTATGACTATTCAAAATGAAAAACTTACGTAGTTGTTGTCTGCATAATAATATATATAAAAGAGATTACCACTTACATTGGCTCATCACGATATCTCTGGAACCATACAGCGTAGCGACTTGAAATTAGGTAGGAAATTTCCTTTCGCCAATTAGAGGTCAGCTAAGAACTCATTTTACGAATTTCCACCCATAAGGGGGGATGCGGGGTTGCTAGTATAGGATAAAGTTAAATTTTAGTGAAAAGTACCTTTGAGAGTTTAGCTAAATAAGCTTTCCAATTCTAGTATGTCATTTGAGAGTCTTGTTGCGCCTTTAGTGTTTGACATAAGACATTATAATTCCAGATATTATTGGCTTTAGCGTACCATAACATATTTATATTCCATACACATAAGTTGTTTTTTTACCCAATTGTTTTCAAAAGAGTCGGAGCTGATTTTCTGAATAACTGTATGATAAAAAAGCCTTAAGTAAACTGGCATTAAATATACTGTAATGATAAAGTTATGCAATTTAACTGGAATCCGAGAAGTATTAAGCCAGATTCTAGACTAAGAGTCCAGACAGGATTTTTCTCGAAAAACTTGTGCATAATGATTTCCTAGGCCAGGTGGTCACAGCTTTAATCCATTTTTATTTATAAAAAACTATTAGCTCAATTAATATTTATTAAATAAAATATTTTAATTATTTTTAATTATTTATTTCTTGTTTTACCGTGAATAATCACAAATTATGAAAGAAAATGCATTTTCAGGTCTATTGTTACTAAATTGTTCAGAAAATATAAGCCGAATAACCAAAAACACGATAATGTACTATAATTTTAAGCAACAAACTGTTCACGTGTTTTATTTAAGCTTTTTATTTATTTTTGATTTGGATAAATATTTTGAATAATTAGACTTAAATACAAAAATACCATTAATTGATCTTCGTAAAATGATCTTTTTGATATAGGTTTTGCAGCCAGAGAATTGCGAACTAGGATAGAACACGCGGCACCTACTGTCATCATAGCTGCAAGCTGTGGTGTAGAACCCAATAAAATTGTGAGGTATGTAATGTAAGGTTCACTATGCGTGACCCTCTTAAGACCTAGATTCTAGAATATTTTTCGGACAGTTTTGTTATTGGCTAGTTACCGTGCGCGGCGGTCAATTAACAGGAAAACAAATTTAAGAAAGCAAAATTAACAGAAATAGTTTTAAATATAAACCAATTTTCTGTTATTTTGTTTTCTTTACGAGTGTTTATGGCTTTATGCCATTTTATTAACAATAATTAATCGTTAATATATTTCTAGTGAATTATATTTTCCTTCGAGTATTATTATATGTTCTGTTTTGCAAAATTCCGGTAACCAGAAACTGTTTTGTTCCTATTTTCGCTAATGCAAAATTCCAATAATTACATGTTTGAAACTAGTTAATAGATCAATAATTATAAATACTCTACAGTTTTTTTTTAGATTTGTTAATACCTCTAACAGCTTTGCATAACGTCAATTTCGGGACCATTTAAAAACATGTCTGTTTATTATGTTTTTTTTACCAACTTTAGATATAAGGATATCCTGGATGAGGCACTGTGCCAGAGCTCGCATCAACCACGGAGTTGCATCATCTTCCAGAGAAGCAGAGTTCTGGAGTGCAAAATGGAAGCACAAAGAGACATCTGCTGGCAGGAGGCGCTTCTAGCTGATCCTGTTCCTTGTATCCCAGTGGAGGCTAATGAGCCATTATACATTTTATACACATCAGGTTAGCTTTGCTTGTTTAAGATAAATTCAATTACATTATGATTATTGTATCACATTTAGTGTTCATCAGAGACACAACTGACAGGTGCTGTTTGAATATACAAATAGGTGATGAAATACCTGGTTATAGTATAGTATCGAGTTAAACTGATTTTCCCAATATGATGTTGTGTTACATTTTCATAGCGATTACACTATGACGCTCCCAGACCGGAACATGATACGTTGGTGACACAACTATTTCACAACAGTGCAAGACACGAAAGCATTTCGATAGTCGGCCCTTATAGCAAGCAAGATCTTACCTTATAATAAGCTAAGAATTTAGCTTAAACGGACGTCTTTATTTTTCATTTTTACGTAATAGAAACGTAAAAAATTTCAGCTAGTTTAAAAGGAACATTCATAAAAACACTGAAAAACGTGCAGGTACAACTGCAGACCCGAAAGGTGTGCAACGTCCCTGTGGTCATGCTGCCACCTTATGCTGGTCAATGCATGCTGTGTACGGCCTTCGTAAAGGAGTCTGGTGGGCAGCTTCAGATCTTGGATGGGTGGTGGGACACTCTTACATCTGCTATGGACCTTTACTCGCTGGTCTGACCTCAGTGCTGTACGAAGGCAAGCCTGATAGAACTCCTGATCCTGCACAGTACTTCAGGTATATTTTAGGCTTAGTTTGTTGTGATTAGTAGAACTATATTTAAGCCAAATAAGATATTGAATTTATGTTATTAAATATGATTGATTCCCAGTAAAACATGCTCAAGTCCGGACCGGACTTGAACGTTAATTATCCGCCCCCCAATTTAATTTAAGGGTTTACGTGAAAAAGACGTTTTTAAAAATTCTATTCATACATTATTTGTGAGTTATACTATGTATGAATGTAGTTTCTTAAATTATCAATTGTTCTTTATATCAATTTTGATACGACATAAAAATGTCTCGCTTTTTCTTAATTTTGCCGATCAAACAATACTGCAGCCCCGAGCACTTGCCCGACTGCCACTAGCGTAAATCAACCATACATTACTCGTACATATTAATTATATTTAAAACCGGGGCGCGGTAAGGTGGCTGTTCTAATTGAATTCGCATAGAGTATACTAAGAAACGGGATTAGCAGGGAATATTTAAAGGTTTGTAGTTTGTCCAATTCTAAAACATAAATAGATTTTTGATTACAAAAAAATACGTCACTAAGTCTGCGAAATCAACGTAAATAATTTTCGTTTATTCTCCCCCAATAACTTGAACCGCAATCGTCTGTTACCGTATTGCTACGTATAATGTCCACCTAGCCGATTTCGACTTCTCTAATATTAATGATATTATAGATCAGCCAACTGCGCAAAAGACATTATAGTGCAGAACGTTATTTTGCGGTATAACCGTACTTACTGTATATAAGATTAATTTGAGAAATTTTCCAGGATAATCGAACAGCATCGCGTAAACGCGCTGTTTACTATTCCGACCGCCTTCCGTGTATTGAAACGTGTCGATCCGAACGCGAAACATTCCCGGCGCTACTGCAGCAAAAGTCTACGATCAGTGTTTATCGCTGGTGAGCATTGTGACCAGGATACAAGGGTAAGTCTCAGTCAGTTTTTACCAAGATTAAATTCGTAGTTGTTTCATATTAGTCCCCACTCTTTGCGCTTTGACCCACAGACCTATAGTGTGAATTTGTTAAGTAAAAATGTATGCCTTGAAAGAAGTGCTTTTCTAAATAAGAGGCTTTTTTTAATTTACTAAAGGAATAACAGGAGCAAGATCTTTACCTGATAGTAAGTATATCTCCCGGTCCATAAGAAATACACCGTAAGATGCCTTTACACTTCTTGCTGCCATGAAATATGGGATGATACATTTTATTCACCTAGTAATTACGATGCCTTAAGAGCATTCGGACTGCACAAGTGAAATTCATAGCAAAATGCGCACCGCGGTGATGCTTCGCTGTACGCTCTCTTGTAATTTCTCGGTCGACCTACAATCGTGAAATTTAAATGTATTTTAAGCATGGATGAACAGTCTGTTATCCGAATACCTGTAGAATTTAGATGACACAACATGCAAATGCAACACAAAACGACCACACCAAATGTGTGTAGTTACACGCTTCCATTATATCAGGACTAAAAGATGATTCAAATATATTTATTCAATAAAGAAGTTTACACTTGCTTATTGATTGTCAAACACGCTACCACAGGTTCTGAAAAGGACGCCTCAAAGCGTCTAGTTATAGGCATTAAGGAATATTAAAACAAAACCCGGAACGTGCATTCCAATACCAGGCTGAGTTATCATTTGAAAATTCATTAATATTATAAGAACCTTTATTAATAGTTAAATTCTGCACGTTTACTGGGATTAGGATGTAAAAACGTCTACATTGTCCCATGAGACTTATTTAGTCTAGTTACCGCAAGAATTTAATTATGTTTGTTCCTGTGTCATCTAGGTCATGTGCATCACACTGTCTTTTTTTTTTTTTTTTTTTTTATTGCTTACGCAGGCAGACGAGCAGTCGGGCCACCTGATGGAAAGCGGTCACCGACACCCATAGACATTGGCAATGCCAGTGGTATCGCCAACGCGCTGCCTACCGTGAGACATAGGGTGTTAAGTCTCGTTTACCCAGTAAATACGCTGGCTACGGTGCCCTTCAAACCGGAACACAGCAGTGTGTCTGATGATTTATTTACTTTTAATTATTTACCGTGCCTTTTTTTGTCATAAGTTACTAGTGTTCCTTCTATGTTGTCTCCCATTATGCATTATGATTTAAGAATATACCTTTTGTACTTTTCTATTATAATTATAGGACCAACAATTATTAAAAAGCAATTTTATCTCTACCGTGTTTAGCTACCTACTACTTGAGACTGTATACTTATATACATATACTTTTACTTCGACGCAAATCATTAAACAAGTAGATTTCCAAAATTATCACAACATATAAAAGAATAAGAAAACATTTAGTCACGAATAGCTGCTATTATTATAGAAATATTTCTAAAAATTATCATTTAAAGTCATTGTTCAATACATATTTACTGTTATAAATAGCAGTACAAAAACCTTGTGCCGTTGAACGGTACAGTAACTTTAATTTTCAAAACTAATAATTTATTAACCGGACAACAATATAATTCAATTTAAATCGGCCACAATTAATGTTATTCTTGAAACAAAGGCTGCCCAAAGGTCAATAAAGCCGTTGGATTTTATTAGCATACTTTACATTGCTTGTAAATGTGTCCATTTTGTGTGACGCTATACATTTTTCATGTTTTATTTCGGCAATACAAAGTTTAGTTTATGTCGCGTTGCAAAATTTTTATGTATAAAGATATAACATTTATCTACGTCTGCCACGTTTGAGGATAGGTTGATTGGCTTTATATTGTACTGGAACTCGTAACTTAGTCTTGTTTTTATTGTTGTGTTGAATTATTACATGAGTTAGACGTTTACGTGGTTATAAGCGATACTAATTATGTAAAGAAGTAAAGTATTTGTAAGGATAATCTTACAAATTCTATGGCTATTCTAAACTATGGGTTATGTCGTGTAATTTCACAGGTTTTGTATACCTTCAAACCGGCGCAAAATAGTGTGAGCACACTTCAGCTTTACGGCAGGAATGTGAATCTTCTACGTTGTCATTTTTTTATTAAAGTTTCCGTAATCGTGAAAGTTTTCTTCGTTAAAGTTGCTTACGTTTGGATATGTATATGGAAATTCGAGGACGTTTATGCTGTTCATTTTAAATAAGAAAGGATTTCGTTCATAAAATTTGTGCATAAAAAGATTACTTTTGTTGATTGCATATTGTAAACAATTAAAAAAACATTAGCCATTTTGTTAATCCCTGCATAATGTAGAACCAAGTGATTTTCGCTGTCTGTCTGTATGTATACTTAAATCTAAAAAAGATCTAGTGTTTTAGTAGCATAATGCATGCATAATATTGTACAGAGACTCTGAGAAATTTAGATGTGTTGTCGTAAATAATCACATTTTTCCGCTTACATTGCAAAAGCTGGCTAACTTCACGAGATAAATCAATATAATGTTCTACAGTGTCGTACGCCTTAAAGTTTGCAATGGTATATATCTATCACTAAATGATAACCCACAACACCAATTTTTTATCCTGTACATTTTACGGTAAAAAATGTCTTATTTTACTGCCTCCGTAGCCTAGTGGTATGGGCGTGTGCTTTAGAAACCGGAGGTCGTGGGTTTGAATCCTGCGGGGACTCAACAAATTTTTATTGTTGTTTCCTCAGTTAGGGCAATATGGGCCGATCACCCAATAGTCTGAATAGTAAGACGATCCATGCGTCGGATGGGCATGTAAAAAGTCAGTCCACCCACCAACCCGCATTGGACCAGCGTGGTGTGATACGGTCCAAAAACCGCCTAATGGATAGGGGTGTATTAGGGGAGGCCTTTGTCCAGCAGTGGACTATCACAGGCTGATGATGATGATGATGATGATCATGTCTTATTTACAAATTGGTTCAAAGCAATCATCAGCAGCATTAATCCTTGTCCATTAAAATTGATCAATACAGCCCTTTACAATATTAACTTTAAATGAATATTTTCTAAAATATTACATAATGCATTGCACCCGTGCGTAAGTTTATAAAAAGGTGCTGCGGTGGTAGAATTTCAGTAAGTTATTAAAATGCAACCTTAAATATACCACTCAACTGCACATTAAAACCAACTGTACTATAATAAAATACGCTAAAACGTATACTTTGCTAAAATTTTGTAACAAAACACTATACCTTTTATAATATACTAGCGACCCGCCCCGGCACCACGCGGTTGCAATACTGTAAAATATTTAAGTTTATCAGCGTTTCTCTATAATATTATGCATTAATTACAAATATCCGTTGCGTAGTTTGAAAGATTTAAGCATACATAGGGAAATAGGGACAGTGAAAGCGACTTTTATACTATGTATTGGAACTAGAGCTCGCAACGCAGTGATATTTTTTCGAAAAAACCGTCTGCTGTCGAGCGGAGAGATTATTTGCTTCACTTTAAAATAATTAGAGTTCAGGCATTAAAATAAATCTTTGGGCATATTGGGTTGTTAATAAAAATATGATTTGAACAAAAAACTTGTAAAAATGTTTCAGTAATTTCAGGCATACATTTTTTTAAATAATTTATTTAATTTGACAAACAAGATGAGACGAGCAGGAGATTCACCAGGTTGTAAGTGACGTGCCCTACGCGTATTGCATGACTTAATCAAGAAGTGCTCTAACTGGAACACAAAAGTGCTTTTACAGTACTAGTTCATTGCCGACTTACTCTTCGCTGTATGCTTATTCTGAGCACGGTTATTTTAAAACCTTTTATTTTTTTAAGTAGAAATCGATGATTGGCCGATATCAGATTTATTAACATACTTATTTGAAACTCAAATGGCGTGAACACGCGTTCTGTAATTGGTAAAACATCGCGTAGTGGAAGACGTTTTACGGCACAAACCGATTTTCGTTCCGGTGCGATTACAATTCGGCATTTAGACTTTAGAGGGGGTAGGTCTCTTCTACATGGGACCGTCTGGAGAAGTGCCTCTTCGGTGCTTATTAATACCGCAAATTAGGGCAGAACTGTTGTCAGCGCAATAGCTGGGTAAACGAGACGTCTGTGTGTGTATGTCTCATGGCAGCGACCGGATTTGTGGCGTTTTACGCTAATTTTCTTTTATGCAGCGCAGGTATTACTTATCACCAGGTGAACTTGCCTGTCTTAAGTTATAAATAATTCGACCAAACGGCGTTTCACAGAGTTTTGCCTTTATTACAGATACACAGTCAAGTGTAAGCTGTACCAAAAGAAACAACAGTTTGGATATTATGTTATTATTTATGTTTGCGACAGAATTGGGCAGAAAGGGTTCTCAAAGTGCCGGTGTTGAACCATTGGTGGCAAACGGAGACCGGTTCTCCTGTGACTGCGGCCTGCCTTGGTTACGGAGTCAAATCTGTGCCCCCACACTCGGCCGGATATCCGGTCCCGGGTTATGATGGTAAGTGAACGGAAGACTCTTTCTATTTTCTACTTGTCTTAGAGTGCTTGTTACGCAGTGTTACTCGTATAAATATGTTTGGGATGATGTGACCCAATTGCTCCATTAATTATGGTTAACTTAATATTATTGTTTAATATTAAACGCCCGAGGGTAATGGATTTTTTTTAAAACTACAAAATTAAAATGACTAGATATTCAACTGTAACTGCCGCCGTAGCCTAGTTGTAAGGGCATGTGCTTTAGCATTTAAGATTTAAATATAAATGAGATATAATCGAGTATTTTGTAATAATGTGCAATGTTATTTAAGTGTAATTGTTACATTTTACAACTGTCGAAATAGACACTATCAATTTCTTCGGAAAATTCGTAGTCACTGTATTATGTAACTCATACATATTCACATGCATTTTCTTTGTTACAATAATATTATTACTAACATTATTATTACCTGCTTATATTTTATATAACAATTGACCATTGTATTTCGCATGAACTCGCTTAATTGCAATTCGAACTTCTACTTTGTCATTCTTTACAACACAATGAAAGTTACGTTAAATTACGAATAAATTCAAACTTCGAAACTATTTATGAATATCAAATGGTTTGAAGGTATAAATTTATTTTTATGTAATTCACAAGTTGAATGGAAAGGTCGTAGTCAACTGCGGTACTCAACACTTCATTGCTGTTTTGTGTTAGCAATTTGGGCGTTCACAATAATCTATAAGAAAGATATCCATGCATCGATGGCATTTAAAAGCTCCAACAACGCATTGACCAGGTCTGAGATACGGTTTAAACCCTAATGGATAGAGTGTATTGAGACGGAGGCCTGATTCGAATATCAGTTTCTCAGAGAACTGTCACTTAATTCTGAATCATAACATGATACAGTTTTACAGAAAATGAGATTTTATGTTTTTAAACGCATTTTGACAAATAAGTTTTTGTTATCCTATTCACAGAAGATATTTAAATTTTCTTCCTAATGCTATAGAAATATGGTGATAGAGGTTGTATGGTTTAACTTTTTAATCTTTTTTTAGTTTCAAAATAATATTAATGATCCACAAGAGACTTATAACATTTATAATTTGATGTATCCCATGGTCTACAGCAACGAAATGGCGTCTAGCGTTTGTATTTCCTTGATTGTCACCAAATTGTCGGTCACCGGCGCTGTTACTCGCTTTTAAGGTCTTCTAGGGTACAAATTGTTTGCATGACTTCCTGTTCAGCTCGAGCTTAGTGTCGTTCTGTAAATATGTAACTAGTCTGTTCAATTTCAATAATACAGTGCACGGATTTTATTCCGTGCGATTACTTTACAATAATTTTATAATCACACCCGACGTTACAAACGCTTTCCAAGGTCTATCCACATGCTCACGATGTAATATTTTTTTACTGGTTAAAGCTTTATTTATACTGGATAGTAAGTGATAGGCCCTGCCTATAAAAAAACCGCGTAAGATACCAGAAATTTACTCACCGATCTGAGACATGGAATGTTATGTCTTATTTACCCAGTTATTATGCTGGCTACGATACCCTCAAACCCCGAAGACACTACTACTTATATGCTACCGATTCGCGGCAGAACTTCCTCAAACGGTCCCTTGTCAAATGCGACCTTTATCCTTTAAAACAAATCATATCTTATCATACTATAGAATTAGAAAATAATATGGTTTTTCAAACTTTACAGTAAGGGCATTAAGAGAGGACGGTACCGAGTGCCAGCCCGGTGAAGTGGGACGTTTGGTTCTAAAACTGCCTTTGCCTCCTGGTTTTGCCTCCACCTTGTGGCAGGCTGACGAACGATTCAAGAAGGTTTACTTCGAGTCCTATCCGGTGAGTTTAAATAATTATATGGCACTTAAATGTGCACAGTTTAAAAAAGTACATAGTTATTTGTCTTATAATATATATAAAAGAGTAAATATAAATAAAAGAGAGAGCTAGGACCGCGCGGTAACGGTAATTTTATATATGTACTTGGGAGCAATAGGTATTTGCAGTGCATACTGGAATAGATCACAGATGGTGAATTTTTTTGCCACTTATTTGACACTCTTTAGTATACTTTCGATGATTTACATTCTATCTTTATAAATAATATTCTAAAAGTTATTTCGATGTATAAATAATGTAAAGTCTATCAAGTAGTTATTGAGTAAAAGAGTAACATACATAAATTCGCTCTTTGAAAACTCCCGCATTTGTAATGTTAGCAGAATGCAATTTAGCAGTTGACTTAAAGATATTTAAAACGCTAATGACGTAATAAATCAGATTTCCAGGCAATGTTCAATATAGTATATACTTACTTTTGAATACAAATTGAAATCGGTGCATGTATTATTTATGCGTACAAAAGGGTTCGGAATAACATAGATTTTTACGAAGAAATTAAATTATTTATATAAAACAAATATACAGTTTATAATGAAAATTATCTGTTTTACAGAAAATATTAAATTTTTCATTGCCTTCTATTTATTATAAAAAATGATGAAAAGGGCTAAAATTTTATCTAGCGGTTAGCAATATAATCCCATCCTATCTCCCCTTCAGTGCCTTTTGAATTACTTCAATTAAATCACAAACTTCTAGCAGAAGAAACAATCACCGCATTAGCACTTCTGTAGTCTGTTTTTGGTCAGTTTAACCGACCTAGATTAACTTTTGACGCCTAAAAAATTTTCTATTGATTTTCTTGTCCCGTCAGGGCTTCTACGACACCCAAGATGCGGGTTGGGTTAGCTCTGAAGGGGCTGTTTGGGTGGTAGCACGCGCCGATGACGTCATCAATGTAGCTGGTCACCGTCTATCCACTGCTGCTTTGGAGGATGTCGTATTGAAGCACGCTAGAGTAGCCGATGCGGTGGTGGTGGGGGCACCAGACCCTACTAAAGGGGATGTACCATTGTGCCTGTATGTGATGCGACCACCTCAGGATGGTAAGTCAGTCTGGCAAAGCAGCTTCTCGGTAGCAACATAGAAACAACGTTGTTTATAATAAGTATTTACGGATGTGTTGTTTGAGAAAAATTCAATTCCGTATTCGTAGTTATTAAGGAACACATGAACTATTCAAAATATTCTTAAAATTAACTTGAAAAAGAGACAAATCTATCCACAATGCGAAGTGTAATATTTTCAAAATAACCTTATCGTAAGAAAAGTGAAAGACATTTATTTCTATGTTATACGAGTTATGTCATCATCATCATCATCAGCCAGTGATTGTCCACGGCTGGCCTCCCCTAATACAACCCTATCTATTAAGGGATTTTGGACCATATCCCACCACGCTGGTCCAATGTGGGTCGGTGGGTGGACCGATTTTTTACGTGCCCATCCGACGCATGGATCATCTTATTTTTCAGACAATTGGGTGATCGGCCCAAATTGCCCTAACCAACTAGGAAACAACAATGTAAATTTGTTGAGTCCCCGCAGGATTCGAACCCACGACCTCCGGTTTCTAAAGCATACGCCCTTACCACTAGCATAGGCCACGGAGGCAGTTTTAGTTATGTAAATGTCTTTAATTTTTTCCCTTTCTTTCTTTTTCATGATTCAAAGAATTTTTACCGCAGGCCACATTAGTTTTGTAGCTTCTTCTGATCCATTGACTACTGATCTTAGTGCTAAGGTTTAGCCCCAGTTTGTAAAAAATAGTCATCTCTTATCCAATCAGCCCGATTTTTTATAAATATATTCAGTGTACTAGTAATAAAGCAAAATACAAATACTTCTCTACAATATACTACAAATTTACTGAATAAGTTGGAATATTTGTACTTTGCTTTAATCATTGCCTACAATTTAATTTAATTGCCTATGCAATTTAATGCTTTTCCATAATACTTGAGAAAAACTCCGTCTTTTCAATGTAACCTTTTGTAATTCAACTTTATTTATACCATTTACTACTATCCAATTGCAGATGAAGAAATGGTCGCTGAGAGTACTGTGACTCAAGAGTTGATCGCTCTAGTCCGTCACTTAATAGGACCCATTGCCGCCTTTAGGAAAGCGGTCGCCGTGCCAGCTTTACCCCGTACAAGATCGGGGAAGGCATTGCGCGGTGCTATAGCAAAATTGGCCCGGTCACAGCTGGTCAAATTGCCGGCAACCGTAGAGGACGCCACTGTCTTCAAGGAGATAAAACTCGCCCTGCAAAAATGCGGATACGCGGTAGACGCACCGGATCCTGAAATGAGCTCTTGATTTCCATCATATTGGTTTTTGTTATCTAAACACAAGGATTAGTTTACAACAGGTTTAAACAGACGAGAGAAGGAGGTAGGTATCATTCACGCGGTCAAGGTAAAATGTAGGAAAATTAAATTTTACGATGTTATATTTAATCACATTGATATCTTAATAATAAAACTTGTACTCAAACTAAATAATAGATAAGCTATGTCTTATTTCAAACACTAATGGCGCTAGAAGCGAGCACGTATTTATTTATTAAAGCAAAGCCACATTAAGCGCCCACGCAATATTTAACCAATAGGAGGCCCTACATTTTGGGGCAAGTTTGACATCGGACCTTGTCATTTACATAAATTCCACCTGTTACTTTGTTCAGGTATATGCATCTATATATTGTTTAGTTTTATAACTATCTTTTATTGTTATATATACTCGAAATTTTGAGTATTTTGTAATTTTTTTGTAAAGTCATGTTATAAGTTTGTGTTAACGTTTTGAGCTGAATTGTATGCAGTTTAACTTAATCATAGAATTTTAATTTTATTATGGGAAGTCGACAAAAGCGTGAAAAAAATATTATATAGAACAGATATCATATTTATAATTTCATCAAAGAGATTTTACCATTACATATTCTGTTTCTTAGAGAATTAAAGCTAAACGGAGACGAAAGTAAAGTGTTACTTTTATTCCTCTTTTCTTAAGAATAAACTTATTTATCAACTTTATGGCTCAGATCGTTAATGTAAATTAATTACTACCATAATAATGTTTGGAATATGGGGAGCCGAAGCTTCAGTATAATAAATTATATTTTAAGCAATCATCTTGTTTTTGGAATTTATAGCTACACTTCACAAAGAAGACATGTTTTCAATTTATTTTTGAAATTGTTTTGGGAATTTCATGTTATTGTACATATTTAATAATTCACATTAAGAGAACTAATTCAAATTCAAAAAGTTTTTAATATTTATATATTAATATGTAATTTATATTAGGGTTTTTATATGATGATATATATGTCGCTTCGAGTTTCTTAATTTTTTAATTTTATAAACAAAATTAGATAGTTGTTACAAAAATGCTTAGCATTAATGATATTCACCAAGCTGATTTAATGGATAATTTATTGGTATTTTATCGTTATTGTAAAATCAAATCACAGGATAAACTGTTATTAATATTAATCATTGCAAACATTTTTTAATGTAATAAAACTCCTATGATCAATGAAAAATTTTTCTACTATTTATTGATTTTCAGATAGGTAGTCATTAAGTTTTATTGTATTAATTGATAAGTTCAGAGTTATTATTGTATTAATAGATGAAAGATTTCTAATAAATTATATGTAAATAATTTTTGTTTTTTATGACCCTTTCTAAAATCTCTTACCTATTTGGCTGTATGACGCGCTATTTTGTTTTTTGTTATAACCCTACGACAACTTTATCAAGATGTCAAGTATGACAGTTAGTGAATGACGCATAGCAATTCATTAACGAGCTGATATCAATAAAACTTTCTATTTTCTTACGTAAACAGATGAATTAAAGTGATTCTTTTAATCAAAACATTTGTTTGCGAGGCGTTAATTTAATGAAAAGTGGATGATTATATTCCAATTCATATCTCGACGGGAGTTTACTTGTTGTTTTCGTAATTAAAACCGGCTTTTAAGGTATTGTAATGACTTAATAATGCTTACTACGGTCTTTTCCTCGTTTTTAAATTAACAGATATTATGTATTAACATTTATAATTATAACGTGTACATCAGATAAAGCACGATAAATATATCTTATTATTTGTCTTTATAGATAAGCTTTATACTAGAACCTAATGATGTGCTGTTGGAATCGATTTTTTGTTTTGGGTAAAAAGAGAGCATTCATACCCTCATCATCTTTAATATTACTTAGTTTAAAAATTCAAACAACCTAAATATTACTATTTTTATAATCATTGAGTTATTTTTCATTGTTGCAAACTTCAGTTTATGCTATTATTTATAAAAAAATTTAGATGAATTTCATTGATAGCATCTTTTTAAATAGACAAATATAGTCTGGATTTTGACAAAACCTGTTCTGAAAATTCTGCTGATTGTTGTGCTCATTGATGGAAAATAATAAATATATCCAAGTATGATATCATTAAAAGTAAATAAGTAACCCAGCACATACAATCAATATAATGCAAATTATATTGATTGCATGTGCTAAGCCTAAATTTCTATTACTGTGTGTATATATATATATATTAATAACATAGTGAAGAAAGGTATGGGAACTTGTAACTCAGTTGCAAGTCCGACGTCTCCTATTTTGTGTCTGAAATAAGTTCTTTAATACATGAAAATGCAAAAAAATATGAAATATCGACTCATTATAAGCTAAAATCTGAAGTCTATTAAAGTTATAAAATATTTTGGTCAACCATTTCTTTACATTTTTAGTAAACAGTATGACTGCTATCAGAGTTTCAATCAATCTATCATATATTAGCTTACTCATGGTACAAAAATATAGTCAGATATACATATAGTCTAGAGTCCACATGTTTGCCTAATGCGGCATGTACATCAGTATATAATTAGAGTAATTGAAATTTTTGACTTGCAATTTTGCATGCAATTTTATGTACACCTGTACACATGTGGTAGTGGGTTTGCATCATGCATGCATCATCAGCCTTTGATAGTCCACTGCTGGACACAGGCTCCCTAATACCCCTTTCCATAGGGGTTTGGACCGTATCCCACCACGCTGGTCCAATGCGGTTGGTGAGTGGGTTTATTTAAATATATAATACTTTTTAGCTTACTTTATATACTTTTAAGATTCAGATCTGAAAATAATTAGTGCATTTAAGATGTGGAAGGCGGCAACAGACGTCACAGCCCCTGCACCTGCTGAAGCCGATGATTGGGAGACAGATCCTGATTTTGTAAATGATATCAGCGAGCATGAACAGAGATGGGGGCCGGGCGGTAGGAATGTGGAGGCTATTGAGTAAGCATGGATTAATTATTAATATTGGATTATTTTAATTACTGCTCATGCTTTATTGACTGTATAAGTAAACCAATTATATGGCTGAAGAAGTATTTATTTTATAATATACTACGGATACTTCAATGCTTTCTAATACAGTTTTCGAATGCCTAGAAAACTTGGGGCAGTAAGTTGATTAAAAAAAAACTGTTCAATACCTTATTACTATAAAATATAGACTTACGAAAAAATTCAATGTGATATCTATAAAATATTTTGATGCTGTCATTTTCAAAAGAAAAATGTTAAATATAATTGATTCTTAGTTATTTAGGCTAAATAAGATACTTCTATTAAATTGCAATAAAATATAGCACATAAAATGTGCATTATTTAACTTATGGATGTCATTTGCATAAAAACCATAATTAGGTTATTATCTTCTATAATATAATTTGCATCACAAAATTATAGATTTGTTGGCTTGTATAATTTGCTAAAAAGATTATTTTATCTACTGTAAGGTAAACCAATAAATGTTTGAATAATATTTGAGCAAATGTTCATATCAAAAAATTCCTTCCAAACTAGTATTACTTCTATAAGCATTATTGTAACACTAATGTTGTGTGCTAGATCATGAAATGCTCTCCCCTTCCCGTTGAACTCAATTGAACCTCAGTAAAAAGGCGAATGACAAAGGATGCTTGTGGGTGTCATTCAATTCAAAATAATATTATGAGTCATGCATCAATTTATAGGCAGCCAAATTGTGTTTACTTACTAAACTACATGATGTGCTCAGTTATCAAGAGGATGTTAGTAATGTTTATTAAATTGTATTTGTCGATATATAACAGTTAAATATATAGCAGAATTGAATCATGAATACATTGTAAAGATTTGAGAAATGGGCTGATTAAAATTATTTCATTAGTCTATATATATATATTCATTATTTTGATGTATTTAAAACAGCCCACATTCTTTTAACAATTGTAATGCATCATGTTTTCCACTGCATATATATTATTATATTTAAAAACTCCTGGATTCCTTTAATAATAAAAATGTGATCTTGTATTCATAGCCCAGCCATATAAGAAATGGAATATAATAATATTTCTTGACAAATAACACAACATCATCTAGTCAAAAACTAAGCTAAGATTGCACTACGAAACTAGATAACTGATAAATAAATAAACATACTTTTCTTTTGTAAATAAATACATATTATATAGATACAAACACCTGGACACAAGAAAAACACTATGTCATGACACAATGAACCCACACCCTCTGACGTAATAGCCAGGGTCTCTAACCACTGCGCCAAGCGGGTTATCATTATTTAAAGTAATTATTATTACGTCATTAATTAAACAAAGTGTAATGTCAAACTCAGTTGGCGCCAAAACAGTCTGACGCACTTATTGGTTAAACATGGGCATAGATAACTATAAGAAAGCGTTAACTTCATCATCATCATCAACCTGTGACAGTCCACTGCTGAACATAGACCTCCCCTAATACACCCCTATCCATAAGTGTTAACTCATGCTAATTAATATTTGACGTTAGAATTCCTTTACACAAATTAAATCTGTAACTTAGCTCAAGCTTTATTTAAAAGGTTTTTGTTCTTAAGTTTTTTAAATACTGTGATTTAAAAACTAAATGCAACGAGCAGACGTTTTGGCTGTAATAAGTAACAATCCTTATTGATTAAAAATTTTTGGCAAAGCCGCTATTATGCAATCAGATTATTAACAAAAAGTCTGTGATTTAAAATGTTGAAATGTTTCTTTGCTTGCAGTATGGCGAAGCTGAGAGAAGAGGTCTTGGAAGAGGATAAGGTTCGAAAAAATAAAGAATACGAGCAAGGGCCTAAATCATCTTATGGGTAAGACATTGCCGTTTTTATATAGTCATCACCATCATCATCATGATCCTGTGACAGTCCAGTGTTGGACATAGGCCTCCCTAATACACCCCTATCCATTAGAGGGTTTTGGACCGTATCCCACCACGCTGTTCCAGTGGTTGAAGGGTGGACCAACTTTTTACATGCCCATCCGACGCATGGATCGTCTTACTTTTCAGACAATTGGGTGATCGGCCCAAATTGCCCGAACCGACTGGGAAGCAACAATGAAAATTTGTTGAGTCCGCGCAGGATTCGAACCCACGACCTCCGGTTACTAAAGCACACGCCCATACTACTAGGCTACGGAGGCAGTTTTATACAGTACTTAATGTTTATCATCATCCACAATTAAAATATCATTTATGTTTGTTTGTTTGCAATCAATTTCAGATACGGAGGCAAGTTCGGTGTCCAAGAAGACCGTATGGACAAGTCGGCGGTTGGCCACGACTATTTGGGAAAGACTGAAAAGCATGTCTCTCAGAAGGATTATGCTCAAGGTATAAAATGGATAGATAGTAGACGAAATATTTAAGATAAATAATAGAATAATTCATGGAATAAATCGATATCTACGTGAGTGTTTATTGTAAATCGAAACAATTATTTTCTCTCAAAGTTCTAATAAATTGCCTGTAGCTAGTGGTAGGCGTTGCTTAGAAACCGAGGTCTGGGTTCGAATCTGCGGAGGATGCAAATACAATTTTCATTGTTGTTTCTAAATGTTTAGGGTATTGCCGATCACCCATTAGTCTGAAACAGAGTCAAGATGATCCATGGCGGATGGGCATGTAAAAGATAGTCCACCCACCAACCGCGTCGGACCAGCGTGATGGGATAGGTCCAAAACCTAATGGATAGGGGTGTATTAGGGGAGGCCTAATGTCCAGCAGTGGACTAACAAAGGCTGATGATTTGTGTGTGTGTTCTCTAACTATATAGTGTTCTCACTGCCTCCGTAGCCCAGTGGTAAGGGCGTGTGCTTTAGAAACAGGAGGTCGTGGTTTCGAATACTGCGGGATTTAGAGTTGCACTAACCAGCTAGGAAACAACAATAAAAATTTGTTGAGTCCCCACAGGATTCGATCACACGACCTCCGTTTTCTAAAACAAAGTTGTATCTTTATTTACAAAAGCAACGTAAGTGTGTATTTATAAGTTATCTAGTAGCTATCTTGATTATTTTGGGACCAGATGATGTTTTATCGTCGTAATATATTTATCAATTTATTTCGTAAGGTTTCGGCGGTAAGTTCGGCGTGCAGAGCGACCGAATGGACAAGTCGGCCGTGGGACACGACTACGTGGGCAAAGTGGACAAACACGTATCTCAGACGGATTACGCGGTCGGCTTTGGCGGGAAATTCGGTGTACAGAGCGATCGGGTCGATAAGGTGATTGATTTATGTATTTATTACGTTATAAAACTAGCTATTGCGCACGGCTTTAACTGCGTACACACAGCAATCCCCTTTAGGGTGGGAATTTTGTAAAATGGCATGTATAATGTCGGTCCGGATGTCAATATCTTTAAAAACTGCTATTCAGGTAAATCTGATGGCTTAGAAGCCAACCCTTTTTTTTTTTTTTTTGCCGTTGGAAAAATCCAGCTTATGGATTCCCGCCGCCAAAGTGAGGGGCAGCGGGATATGGGGCTCCTCCGGACCAAGATGGAGCGCCGGTATACCCACTAAAAACCAACGGTTGTTCTTTCATGTCTGTGAGCGGGGCCGCGGGCACCTGATCACAGTCTCGGCGACCCTGGCGCGCGTGCCCTCTCGGCCTCTTCTCCGGGTGTTGGGACACCCAGAACGTCGCTTTAGCGCCGTGCCGGAACTAAACAGCACGGCGTCCTCTTGAGCCCTTCTTCTGGCGGCGGCACCTCTGCCGGCCGCCCAGAGCTTCGTCAGGGGAAGGTTGCGCGCTACGCACCTTCGGCGCCCTGGCCTTCTTCTGCGGATAGCCAGGCGCTCTCGGCCTCCTGTCCCTTTCCGCGGCCTCCTTCGCCATCACGTCCTCGCAAAGCAAGGACGGCGCCCCACGACCTTTCGCTTCAGCATCCGCGTACCACAGCAGGAAGCGAAAGGTCGTGCCCCACGACACTACGCAGCTCTCGGCTGTTGTCGACCCAGGCTGGGCACTCTTCCAGCGCGTGTTGGCGTCTCTTCGGCCCTAGAAGCCAACCCTATGATAACTCTGGCTAGGTGTAGGAAAGAAACGGAGTTAAAATTATAATTTCTGCTATGAATTATATATAATGTTCTCCAGTCGATTACGACTACGGCGGCCGATCTATATAAGAGACCAGCAAACTACGCAGGAGATATTATACACACAAGTGTACGCGCAAACATAGGCGCACTCCCTGTTCCTTTATAGACTCAAAGTCCGATGGGACGGATAACCGACACGACCGGAGTGAGTAAGGCGCAGGACCGGCTTTTTACAATGTGTAATATAAAACACTAATGGTGCATTGAATAAAAGCGTTTTATTGGCGGGGAATTCCCATTTTCAAGTCTCCACACGGTTTTCAACCAACGAGAATATATAAGGCGTGCCATTAGAGTTTGAGAGCAGTTTTTAAACTTTATATTATTTAATACTATTGCCCATTTGAGTCGAGTACAGCTATAGACTATTGATCTGCACAATATAAGACTCTCAAGTAGTTACAATAATAATCTAAAACAATGAATTGTTACTTTTAATTTAAAGGTGATCTTCGTGTAAAAGACAAGTAGGAGGCAAAGAATTGTACTGTTATGCATATATTTTTTAAGCAGAAAGTTATACTGACTTCTGCCGTTGTTTAAATAATACACAAAACAATAGTAATATTAATAATATTATTTTATTTACTCACCACATTAGTAACACATTAAAATATAAGTGGTGTACAATATTTAAACAATGAAGATAATGTGGAAGACTGATGCCTAAACTAAGCAATGCCTGTATTTTAGGTCAGGTCTCCCCTTCCGGAAAAAGAGGACATGTACATAATTTATAAAATTGTCGATAAACGTGTGAGAGTATTTTAAAACATAATTACCGTTAATTGTATAGTATTTCACTGTGTGTGTGTGTATGTGTTAGTGAGTGTGTGCGTGTGCGTGTTATATATACATAGTAGGGCTGTGTCGGTCGATCATAACCCGTCAGCTAGACAATCGAATCACAAACGTTCGATTGTCTAGCAGGTGGGTTTTAAAGGTGCAAGACATCATTTTGAAATACTTAAATCATAAGCTCCAAATTGATTTTTATTGTGTATAATAGTTAAATATGATATTTAAAATAATTTTGTCTATTTAAGTATTTATTAAGCTAATGCATAAATATTATCAATTCTCCTTGTTCTTAATTTTACGGAAATTGTGAAAAACTCTAATTATAAATACTTATTACTTGAGCCAAATTACAGAAAACATTACGTAATTACCAAAATATATATCGCAACTGTGAATTATTGGTTACCGACCACGCTACTGAAATTAATTTATAACTGCTCGCCGGGTGCCGTCTCGTCTGCGCTGCGGCTCATTATACTCACCCGGCACCCGATCACACAGATATCTCTATCTTTCGGCATAAAAGAACGAGACAGCTGTCGGCTCTTGATACTTTACGGTTATTTCAACTTCATAAGGTTGCTTTTTGCTTAATGTGAAGTGTGAGTTTCCGGATTATGAAAACATTCGAATGTTTTTACAATCGAATCTTTTCGTAATCCGGCACCTGCTCACTCGCGTATGGGTTTTGATCAAATCACTTTGATTTGATCGATCGTGATCGACACAGTCCTAATACATAGTCTCTTTAGGATTTCTTACTTTATAGAGAACTTAATGAACAAATTTCTATGTTGGTAGAGTGCCGCCGGTTGGGAGCACAAGGAGGAAGTCGCCAAGCACTCCTCCCAAAAAGACTATGCAGTGGGTTTCGGAGGCAAGTTTGGCGTGCAGAGCGACAGGAAGGACGCCGCCGCCCTCGGATGGGACCACCACGAGCTGCCCAATCAGCATCATTCGCAGACTGGTGAGGTTTCCTTCCAAAAGATACTGAAATTAACTAATTTTGAAGGTGCTAGGTCCCTTTTTTTACAAAGGACCGTCCGGGGCAGTACTACCGTGGTATTCATCTTTATCATCAGCTTGTTATAGTCCACTGCTGGACATAAGCCTCCTCTAATACACCCTTATCCATTAGAGGGTTTTGGGCCGTATCCCACCACGCGGGTCCAATACAGGTTGGTGGGTGGATCTACTTTTTACATGCCCATCCGACGCATACATCATCTTACTTTTGAGACAATTGGGTGATCGGCCCAAATTGCCCTAACCAACTAGGAAACAACAATGAAAATTTGTTGAGTCCCCGCAGGATTCGAACCCACGACCTCCGGTTTCTAAAGCACACGCCCTTACCACTAAGCTACGTAGGCAGTTATTTCTATCTGTTAATTGGCTAAACTACAAGCCTTATCGTAATTAGTGAAATGAGTCGCTATAGATTTGTTTTTGCTTGCAGACTATGCAATCGGTTTCGGTGGTAAATTCGGAGTCCAGAGCGACAGACAGGACGCGTCGGCCTTGGGATGGGACCATTTGGAAAGGGCCCCCGCACACGCCAGCCAAGTGGACCATAAGAAGGTAGGCTTACGTTAAAAAATATTAATTTGCATAACCATTACTTTATTGTTCGAGGGACAAGCAGTCGCAATAGATTTAAACAAAATCAATGCGGCGTAGGATGCAATAAAATTACTATATAAAAATGGCAAGACAACAAAAATATTATAACTGCTTTAATATCTTAATGTATTACGAAACAGATTGCAGTAAAACAAACTGCTAAGTATGTAATATTTCTAGACTTATTTCTTGAAGACTTATAAAAAGGTCATTTGGTACCAAACTAAGCGGAGCGTGCACTATGGAGATGTTGAGTGCAATGTATGCAACACGAGAAAAACACTACGTTCGTCACACAGGATTTTTGCACTTGGAATTGAACCCACACTCTTTGGCGTAACAGTTAGGGTCCAACCATTGCGCCGAGTGGGTTGTCATATCCATATAAAGCTGCAAAGTTACATTAATAGTTTTTATGTGAATATAGACCTCAAAACTGCCGTTGTGCAATAATATCTGTACTGTGTTGATGCATTTAACTGTATAGTTAAATTACATGTAAAGAGTTACTTAAAACAGGGCTTTGGTGGAAAATTTGGCGTGGAGAGCGACCGCGTGGACAAATCGGCGCTCCGCTTCGAGGAATCCGCCCCCGGGAAGGTGGGCACAGAGTATTCCAGACCGAAACCGGAATTGGGCGCCGCGAAACCTTCATCTATACGCGCCAAGTTCGAAAACATGGCTAAAGAGAAGGAGCAGGTAATTTAATAATTGTGTACGTACGATCTATGTTAGAGATCAGCCAATTGCGCAGAAGATATTATAAGGTACGAGTGTGAAACTGCACCCGTAGCCTAGTGGTATGGGCGTGTGCTTTAGAAACCGAAGGACGTGGGTTCGAATCCTGCGGAACTCGACAAATTAGCATTGTTGTTTCCTAGCTGGTTAGGACAATTTGGAATACGCATTAAGTCGTCGACCACGAACCCGCGTGGACCAGCGTGATGGGATCGGTCCAAAGCCCAATGGATAGGGATGTATTAGGAGCCGATGTCCAGCAGTGGACTGTCATCAGGCTGAGGATGATGATAGAGTGATGTACAGTGATGTGAGACTACTCATGAGCTCTTCATTTACACTTATAGTCGGATATCCGTACATAATCGAAGAGTTATCCGGCGAAGTTTTTTACATGCCATCCGACGCATTATCTTATTTAGTCTGTAAAGTCGAGTAAACAGCTCGAATAACAGTTTTTACGCAGAGCCACTGGTAAACCACCTCGGCAACCCAAATGATAATAAGTTTTTAGTAAATGATGAGATGATGGCTGGATTACCACCTGCTTGGCATCTAATTATTCACAAAATTAAACCCAAGCATAAAATTACTGCTAGGCCTCAATATACCGTAAGCTCGGTATGCGTAGAACGGACAAATAAATAAAATACAAAAAGGACGGTGGCCGGGTAAAAACTTGACAGACGAACAACACCTCAGTCTACCGGTGACCATGGAACCTGTAAAGTGTCTGAAACGGGATAGTTATAAACTAAATTAAATGCGAAAAAATCCGTAAAGTCATGTAGTATTCGCGTAAACACAAGAGAGTATCATCAAATAGCTATTAAGAACCATCAGGCAAAACTGATACTTGATGTTCGTTGAGTTTTATAGAATGGTCTTGTAAAATTTGTCACTTTAATACTGCAATGTTTATAGGAAGCGATGCAGTCAGTACAGAAGATAAGACAAGAGCGACAAATGTTGGACAAGGAATTATCTCAAAAGGTAGAAATCTTCAAACATTTTTATTTCTCAGTGATAAAATTATTATTGATTGAATTCAAAAGCTTAAAACTCTAAAACAATAGTCCAATAATGTCACTATCCATTACAGGAAAAAGATAAAATGTCCAAAGAAGAGCCAGTCAAAGAAGAATCCAAACCGACAGAAAGTGCTGTACAGAAGGAAGCAGAGGTAAAGGCCCCGATCAAAGTAGAAGAGAGAGAAGTGAACCGATTGAACCTATTAAAGAAGTAACGACAAGTCAAGAGATGGCAAAAGAATTACCAGTCAGCCAAGAAGAGGCGAAACAGACGAATTTACCTGATGTCACTTGGTCGGAGAGCCGAAAGAGGTCAAAGAGGTAAGTTATTTATTGATTAAAGTATTTTAAAAGTACCATTTGAGACCGCCTTTAAAATATATTAAAGTAAGCATATTTAAGTTTATAAAAACAGATTTTATTCGAATCTATTTTAAATAGTTAAAGCCACGTGATGAGAAGGAGGATCAGCTGCTGGTAGGTAATACACTTTGCCCATGAGAAACTTAGTGTTGGAAGCCACAAATATCTTTGCTTCCTTGAGACATGCGATGATGTCTCGTATACCCATTTATTATACTGGCTACAGTATCCGTCAAAGAAGACTAGAGATCATCTAGGTAAGTGCCGTCGCGGTGCCTGTGTCGCAATACAGTATTGAAAGAACCAATACTATTGTCTCCTGGTTTGAAGGGCACCGTAAGCAGGGTAATTGCTGGGTTATCGAGACTTAACATATGATACCAGATCCTACAATATTTACCACTATCATCTATCATTTGGCGGAACGACAAATGAAGATTCTTTATTTTTGAGCCGAATATTTCGAATTCAGATACGTTGCTTTAAAGTACATAAAAAAGCTTCGAAAATCTGCTAACTTGCACTACAGTTGTGTGTGTTATTAGTACACTGTCACTTAGTGAATGACATCTCGATGACAATCCATAAACAAGAACTCTAGATGCATAATGCTACTTCGTTCATCCTAGTGTCAATGTTTTTTTTTTAATTTTCGAGACTTATTTGAGTGCAATAGATTACTATTTGTTGCTTCGCCTTCCTCTAAAACCGATTGGAGCATATTTAAATAACTCTAGAAGAGCGTTTAGTTGATTTATCATCAATTTCTCATCTAAATTATTAACTACCTCCGTAGCCTAATGGTATGAGCGGGTGCTTTAGAAACCACGACCTCCGGGTTTGAATCCTGCAGGGACTCAATATGTTTTCATTGTTGTTTTCTATTTGGTTAGGGCAATTTGGGCCGATCACCCCATCGTCTAAAAAGTAAGATGATCCATGCATCGAATGGGCATATAAAAAGTCGGTCGACCCATCAACCCGCATGGGACCAGCGTGGTGGGATACGGTCCAAAGACTCTACTGGATAGGGGTGTACTAGGGAGGCCTATGTCCAACAGTGGACTATCGCAGGCCGATAACGTGTGTTGTGTCCCGTCTAAATTGAGTAAATTCGTGTGTCGCGGATAAAAGCCGAGCCGGCAGCCGACCATCGTGGTGTCGCCCGTGGGCTGGGTGGGCGGCGGCGAGGCGGCCGAGGGCGAGGGCTCCGAGGAGGAGGAGGAGGGCTACACGGCCAGGGCGCTCTACGACTACCAGGCCGCCGCGCCCGACGAGATCTCCTTCGACCCCGACGACCTCATCACCAACATCGTCATGGTATACTATTTATTCATTCAAACTTGCCTTAGGCGATATCTACCAGCTAACCTTAGGATGGTAGATAAATATTCAGATGCACGAGTATATATATATACACACATCTATGTATATATCAAAGAGATTTCCACCTATATATTGACTCATCACGATATCTCTGGAACCGTAAGGCGTAGCGACTTGAAATTCAGTAGGAACATTCCTTTCGCCGAGTAGAAGTCAGCTAAGAACGAATTTTACGAAATTCCACCTACAGGGGTGGGGGGTTGCTAATATATATATATATATACA
>JAGSMT010001763.1:0-29989 GCA_029286875.1 Lamproptera curius | reverse complement strand
TGTTTTGCAAATAATCAATTTACATCGATTAGTTTTGATCAAAATTATTTCGTATTTAAATATAGGCCGTGGCCAATATAACGTGTGCCTTGACTGTTCGAAACTTGTATTATTGCTGTAAATTATCAACTTTTACTTGCCGATTTGTTTTGATCAAGATTCATTTCAGCTATTTAAATATCGCATTTTATGCTTCAAATATAACTGTTTCCTTTGACTGTTCATTACTTGTGTTTTGCTGTAAATAATCAATTTTACATGCCGATTAGTTTTGATCAAAATTCATTTCAGCTATTTAAACATAGCGCCTCGGTAGGGCCAATATAACTGTGTGCCTTGACTGTTCGAAACTTGTATTATTGCTGAAATTATCAACTTTACTTGCGATTTGTTTTGATCAAGATTCATTTCAGCTATTTAAATATCGCGTTTCGTATAAGCCAATAACTGTTTTGCCTTGACCGTTCAATAGTTGTGTTTTAGCAAATTATCAACTTTACTTGCCGATTTGTTTTGATCAAGATTCATTTCAGCTATTTAAATATAGCGCTGGTATTGGCCAATATAACTGTGTGCCTTGACCGTTCAAAACTTTATTGCTGTAATATATCAACTTTACTTGCCGATTTGTTTTGATCAAGATTCATTTCAGCTATTTAAATATAGCCTCGGTATTGGCCAACATAACTGTGTGCCTTGACCGTTCAAAACTTGTGTTATTGCTGTAATATATCAACTTGTACTTCCTGATTTTTTCGATCAAGATTCATTTCGTTGGTTTAATATATCCCTCGATATAATCGCTCCTAAGTGGACATCCCTGAATTTTAATAATTGCATTATTGCAGTATATCATCTACTCAACCATTTCATTTCGTTTCGATTACGAGTCATTCTTCTATTTAAATATAGCGCTCCGTATTAGCCAATACAACTGTATGCCTTGACCGTTCAATACTTGTGTTATTGCAGTAAGTTCTCAACTTGTATTTGCTGATTTGTTTTGATCAAGATTCATTTCTGTTGGTTTAATATATCCCTCGATATAATCAACACTGGACATCCCTGGATTTAAATAATTGCATTATTGGTGGTATATCGGTTCACAACCATACCGATTTGTTCGAGTACGAGTCATTTCGCTATTAAAATAGCGCCGGTATTAGTCTCAATATAACTGTATGCCTTGACCGTTCAATACTTGTGTTATTGCTGTAAATTAACAACTTGTACTTGTCGATTTATTTTGATCAAGATTCATTTCTGTTCTTTAAATATATCCCGATATAGTCGCTACTAGTGGACTTCCTTCCTGGATTTTAATACCTGCATTATTGCGGTATATCATCTTCTCAACCATTTCGATTTGTTTCGATTACGAGTCATTTCTGCTATTAAAATATAGCGCTCCGTATTAGCCAATATAACTGTATACTTTGACCGTTAAATACTTGTGTTATTTCAGTAAGTTATCAACTTGTACTTGCCGATTTGTTCTGATCAAGATTTATTTCTATTGTTTAAATACATCCCTTGACATAATCGCTACATGACTGTGGATACATGATTGTTCCGAGTGAGTCATTTCGCTATTAATAAGGCCTTATAGCCAATATAACTGTGGCCTGATCGTTCATCTGGTTATTCAAATTATCAATGATTCGATTTGTTTTGATAAGATTCATTTCTGCTATTAAATATGCGTCGGTATAGCACTATAACTGTGCCTGACGTTCAATACTTGTGTTTTGCTGTAAATAATCAACTTTACTTGCTGATTTGTTTTGATCAAGATTCATTTCTAGCTATTTAAACTATAGCGCTCGTATGGCCAATATAACTATGTCTTGACCGTTCAAACTTGTATTATTGCTGTAAATTATCATTTACTCTGCGATTTCTTCTGATCAAGATTCATTTAGTATTAAATATCAGGTTTCGTATAGTCAATATAACTGTTTGCCTTGCGACGTCATCTTGTGTTTTCTAAATTATAATTTTTACGGCGATTGTTTTGATCAAGATTCATCTGTTGTATGAATATATACCATATAATCGCTCAATTGACATCCCGATTTAATAATGTGATTATTGCGTGTATATCGTGTTACTCAACCACATTGATTTGTTCGAGTACGATCATTTTAGCTATTAAATATAGCGCTCGGTATAGCTAATCATAATTGTGTGCCTTGACCGTTCAATACTTGTTTATTGCTGTAATATATCAACTTTACTTTGATTTGCTTTGATCAAGATTATTTCAACTATTTAAATATGGGCCCGTATGCCAATATAACTGTTTGTTGACCGTTCAATACTTGTGTTTTGCAAATAATCAATTTTTACTTCCGATTTGTTTTGACTAGATTCATTTTTGTTTTAAAATATCCCTGGGGATATAATGCCTTTAGCAAAACTTTTTCGATTTATTATTGGGTATTTTTGGTTTTTTATTTATCGTTTTAAACCTTAAACTTTTTACCCATTTTTTTTCGAAATTATAAGTTTGCTTTTTTAAAGTTATTTTAGCTTTAAAATACCTGTATTGCCTTAACGTTCCTTCCCAACCTTGTGTTATTGCGTAATTATCAACTTGTACCTTGCTGATTTGTTTTGGATCAAGATTAATTTAACATTTAAAATGCGTCGTATTTCATTTAACTGTTTGCCTTGACCTTCAATACTTTGGATTCAAATTATCAACTTTTGTACTTGCTGATTTGTTTTGACGATTTTTCACTTTTAAAATGGCCCTATGTTTAATAACTGTTTTGCCTTTGACGTTCAATACTTGTGTTTTGCTGTAAAAATCAACTTTACTTCCGATTTGTTTGATCAAGATTCATTTGATTTAAATATAGCGCCGGTAGTGGCCAATATAACTGTGGTGCCTTGACCGTTCAAAACTTGTATTATTGCTGTAAATTATCAACTTTACTTTGGATTTTTTTGATCAAGATTCATTTTCCCATTTAAAATCGCGTTTTCGTATGCTTCAATATAACTTTTTTGACGTTCCATACTTGTTTTTGCTGTAAAAACAACTTGTACTTCTGATTTGTTTTGATCAAGATTCATTTCAGCTATTTAAATAAGCGTTAGTATTAGCCAATATAACTGTAGCCTTGGACCGTTCAACTCTTGTGTTTTGTGTAATTATCAACTTGTACTCTGATTTGCTTTGATCACGATTCATTTTAGGATTTAAAAATAGCGCCTGGTATTACCTATAACGTGGCCTTCATCGTTCAATATTTGATTCAAATTATCAGTTTGTACTTGGATTTGTTTTGACGGATTATTTCGTTGTATAAATATATCCTTCGCTTTTAGCCCAAATAACGTTTGCTTGACCCGTTCATTACGGTTTTTGTGTAAAAATCAATTTTCATGCATTAGTTTTGATCAAAATTATTTAGCTATTTAAATATAAAGGCCGGTAGTGGCCAATATAATGTGTGCCTTGACCGTTCGAAACTTGTATTAGGTAAATTATCAACTTTTACTTCCCGGGATTTGTTTTGATAAGATTCTTTCAGCATTTAAATATCGATTTCGTATAAGCCAATATAACTGTTTGCCCTACCGTTCTTACTTGTGTTTTTGCTGTAAAATCAATTTTACATGCCGATTGTTTTATCAAAATTCATTTAGTATTTAAATATAGGCCGGTAGTGGCCAATATAACTGTGTGCCTTTGACGTTCGAAACTTGTTTATTGTTAAATTATCAACTTTTTTTCCGATTTTTTTGATCAAGATTCATTTCAGCTATTTAAATATGTTGTATGAAATAACTGTTTTTTTGACCTTCAATAGTTGGTTTTTGCTGTAAATAATCAATTGTAATTTCTGATTTGTTTTATAAGATTCTTTCAGCATTTAAAATAGCGCCTGGTATTGGCCAAATAACTGTGTGCCTTGACCGTTCAAAAACTTGTGTTATTGCAAAATTATCAACTTGGTTTGCCATTTGTTTCGATCAAGATTCATTTTGTTTTTTATATCCCGATATAATCGCTCCTAATGGGAATCCCCTAATTTTAATAATTGCATTATTGCATATTCATTCCAACCATTTCATTTTTTTGATTACGAGTCATTCTTCATTTAAATATAGGCCCGTATTATTAAAAAGCCTTGACCGTTCAATACTTGTTTATTGCAAAGTTCTCAACTTGTTTGCTGGATTTGTTTTGATCAAGATTATTTCGCTATTTAAATATCGCGTTTGTTTTTTCCACTATAACTGTTTGCTTGACGTTCAATACTTGTGTTTTGCAAAAAATCAACTTTACTTGCGATTTGTTTTGATCAAGATTCATTTCAGCTATTTAAATATAGGCCCCGGTAGTGGCCAATTAACTGTGTGCCTTTGACGTTCAAACTTGTATTATTCGAAATTATCATCTTTTACTTGCGATTTCTTTGATCAAGATTCATTTCAGTATTAAATATCGCGTTTCTGTATGTTTCAATATAACTGTTTGCCTTGGACCGTTCAATACTTGTGTTTTTGTGTAAATTATAATTTTTTACTGGCCGATTCTGTTTTGATCAAGATTCATTTCTGTTGTATGAATATATACCCGATATAATCGCTCCCAATTGACATCCCTGGATTTTAATAATTGCATTATTGGTATATTCGGTTACTCAACCACACCGATTTGTTCCGAGTAGAGCATTTCTGCTATTAAATATAGCGCTCGGTATTAGCAATATAACTGTGTGCCTTGGACCGTTCAATACTTTGTGTTATTGCTGTAATATATCAACTTCACTCCATTTGCTTTGATCAAGATTCATTTCAACTATTTAAATATCGCGCCTCGTATTAGCTCAATATAACTGTTTGCCTTGACCGTTCAATACTTGTGTTTTTGCTGTAAATAATCAATTTTACTGCGATTTGTTTTGATCAGATTCATTTTGTTGTATAAACATATCCCTCGATATAATAGCTCAAGACTTCCCTGATTTTTAATATTGATTATTGCGGTATACGTTACTCAACCATACCGATTTTTTCCGATTATAGCGCTTGTATTGCCAAAAACTGTTGCCCTTACCGTTAACCTTGTTTATTGTTAACTTATCAACTTTATTTGATTTGTTTGATCAGATTCATTTTAAATTTAAATATGGCCTGTATTGGCCATTTAATGTTGCCTTGACCGTTCAATACTTGGTTTTGTTGTAAATAATCAACTTGTACCCTTTCGATTTTTTTGACAAGATTAATTTCAACTATTTAAAATATTGGGCCGTATTTAATATAACTGTTTGTTGACCGTTCAATCTTGTGTTTTGCAAATTATCAACTTTACTTGCGATTGTTTTGACAAGACATTTAGCATTTAAATAAGCGCTCGGTATGGCCAATTAACGTGTGCCTTGACCGTTCAAACTTGTTATTGCTGTAAATTATAACTTTACTTCTGGATTTTTGATCAAGATTATTTCAGCTTTTTAAATATCGTTTTATGCCAATATAAGTTTGCCACCTTATATTTGTTTTTGCTGTAAATAATAATTTTATTTGATTTGTTTTTAAAGATTATTTTTGATTGAAAAATATTAGTATTAGCAATATAACCTGCCCTTTGACCGTTCAACCTTTGGTTATTCAATTACAACTTGTACTTTGCTGATTTGTTTGATCACGATTCATTTTTAAGGATTTAAATATAGCTCGGTATTAAATATAACTGTGCCTTCATCGTTCCAAACTTGTTTAATTAAATTATCATTTTACCTGATTTGTTTTGATCAGGATTCATTTCTTGTTAAAATATCCCCTGCTTTGTTCAACATAACTGTTTGCCTTGACCGTTCATTATTTGTGTTTTGTTGTAAAAATCAATTTTTTGCCGATTAGTTTTGACAAAATTCATTTCAGCTATTTTAAAAGGCCGGGGGAAAATAAATGTGTGCCTTGACGTTGAAACTTGTATTAGTTTAAATTATCAACTTTACTTGCCGATTTGTTTTGACAAGATTCATTTGGCCATTTAAATATCGCATTTCTAGCCAATATAACGTTTGCCCTTGACCGTTCATTACTTGTGTTTTTGCTTAAAAACAATTTTCATGCCGATTTTGGGATCAAAATTATTTCGATTTAAAATAGGCCGGTAGTGGCCAATATAACTGTGGCCTTGACCGTTCAAATTTAAGTTTTTCCCGTTTGTTTTTGCTTTGGTAAAATAATTTCAAAAACTTTTGTAATTCAAAGGGGTTTTTTGGGTTTTTTTGATCAAGATTCATTTCAGCTATTTAAATATAGCGCTCGGTATTGGCCAATATAACTGTGTGCCTGACCGTTCAAAACTTGTGTTATTTTAAAATTATCAATTGACTTGCCGATTTGTTTCGATCAAGATTCATTTCTGTTGGTTTTTTATATCCTAATAATCCCCAAGTGGACATCCCTGAATTTTAATAATTGCATTATTGCAGTATATCACCACTAACCATTTTATTTCGGATTAGAGTCATTTTCATTTAAATATAGCGTCGATTAGCCAAAAACTGTATGCCTTGACCGTTCAATATTGTGTTATTGCAGAAGTTCCAAACTTGTATTCTTGATTTGTTTTGATCAAGATATTTCAGCATTTAAATATCGCTGTATAACAATAACTGGGTTTGCCTTGACCCGTTCAATACTTGTGTTTTTTGAAATAATCAACTTTTACTCGATTTGTTTTGATCAAGACACAGCTATTTAAATATCCCGAGATTATAATTGGTGCCCTTTACGTTCAAACTTGTTTATTGTGTAAATTATCATCTTTACTTGCCGATTTCTTTGATCAAGATTCTTTAGATTTAATATCGCGTTTCGTATGCCAATATAACTGTTTGCCTTGACCGTTCAATACTTGTGTTTTTTGTAAATTATAATTTTTTACTGGCTGATCTGTTTTGATCAAGATTCATTTCGTTGTATGAATATATACCTCAATATAATCGCTCCCAATTGACATCCCTGATTTTAATAATTGTATTATTGGTATATCGGTTACTCAACCACACCGATTTGTTCTGAGTATGAGCATTTCTAGCTATTAAATATAGCGCTCGGTATTAGCAATATAACTGTGTGCCTTGACCGTTCAATACTTGTGTTATTGCTGTAATATATCAACTTCTACTGCCGATTTGTTTTGATCAAGATTCATTTCAACTATTTAAATATCGCGCTCCGTATTAGCCAATATAACTGTTTGCTCTGACCGTTCATACTTGTGTTTTTGCTGTAAATAATCAACTTTACTTGCGATTTGTTTTGATCTAGATTCATTTTGTTGTATAAACATATCCTCGATATAATAGCTCCTTAGCAGACATCCCTGGATTTTAATAGTTGCATTATTGCGGTATATCGTCTACTCAACCATACCGATTTTTTCCGATTATAGCGCTTAGTATTAGCCAATATAACTGTATGCCTTGACCGTTCAACTCTTGTGTTATTGCTGTAACTTATCAACTTGTACTTGCCGATTTGCTTTGATCACGATTCATTTTAGCGATTTAAATATAGCGCTCGGTATTGGCCATTATAACTGTGTGCCTTGACCGTTCAATACTTGTGTTATTGCTGTAATATATCAACTTGTACTTGCCGATTTGCTTTGATCAAGATTAATTTCAGCTATTTAAATATCGCGCTCCGTATAGCTTTAATATAACTGTGTGCCTTGACCGTTCAATACTTGTGTTATTGCTGTAAATTATCAACTTGTACTTGCCGATTTGTTTTGATCAAGATTCATTTCAGCTATTTAAATATCGCGCTCCGTATAAGCCACTATAACTGTTTGCCTTGACCGTTCAATACTTGTGTTTTTGCTGTAAATAATCAACTTTTACTTGCCGATTTGTTTTGATCAAGATTCATTTCAGCTATTTAAATATAGCGCTCGGTAGTGGCCAATATACCTGTGTGCCTTGACCGTTCAATAGTTGTGTTTTTTATGTAAATAATCAATTTACTTGCTGATTTGTTTTGACTAAGATTCATTTCTAAAGTATTTAAAATATAGCGCCTTGTATTGGCTAACATAACTGTGTGTGCCTTGGGACTAACTAAAAACTTGTGTTATTACAATTATCAATTTGTACTTTCTGTTGATTTGTTTCGATCAAGATCTACTTGTTGAATATATATCCCCTGATATAATCAGTTCCTAAGTGGACATCCCTGAATTTTAATAATTGCATTATTGCAGTATATCATTCATCAACCATTTCATTTCGTTTTGATTACGAGCCATTCTTCATTTAAATATAGCGCCCATTAGCCATTAACTGGTATGCCTTGACCGTTCAATACTTGAAAAGGTCAGCAGTAAGTTCCTCAACCTGTATTCGCTGATTTGTTTCGTGATCAAGATCCATTTCAGCCATTTAAATATCGCGTTTCTGCATAAGCTACTATAACTGCTTGCCTTGACCGTTCAATACTTGTGTTTTGCTGTAAATAATCAACTTTTACTTGCCGATTTGTTTTTGATCAAGACTATTTTAGCCATTTAAACAGGGAAGGCCTGAAAATAATAACTGTGTGTGCCTTGATCAGTTCAAAACTTGTATTATTGCTGTAAATTATCATCTTTTACTTGCTGATTTCTTTTGATCAAGATTCATTTCTAGCTATTTAAATATCGCGTTTGCATAATAATATAACTGTTTGCCTTGACTGTTCAATACTTAGTATAAATTATAATTTTTACTGGCCGATCTTGTTTGATCAAGATTCATTTCTGTTGTATGAATATATACCCTCGATATAATCAGTTCCCCAATTGGATATCCTCTGGATTTTAATAATTGTGCATTATTAAGGGTATAATGGCTACTCAACCACACCCGATTTGTTCCTGAGTATGAGTCATTTCGCTATTAAATATAGCGCCCGGTATTAATAATATAACTGTGTGCCTTGACCGTTCAATACTTGTAAGTTATTGTTGTAATATATCAACTTCTACTTGCCGATTTGCTTTGATCAAGATTCATTTCAACTATTTAAATATCGCGCCCTGTATTAGCCAATATAACTGTTTGGCCTTGACCGGTTCAATACTTGTGTTTTTGCTGTAAATAATCAACTTTACTTGCTGATTTGTTTTGATCTAGATTCATTTTGTTGTATAAAACATATCCTTTGATAATAGCTCCCCTTATAGATTCCCTGGATTTTAATAGTTACTTATTGCGGTATATCGTCTACTCAACCATACCGATTTTTCCCGATTATAGCGCTTAGTATTAGCCAATATAACTGTATGCTCTGACCGTTCAACCTTGGTGTTATTGCTGTAACTTATCAACTTGTACTCTGCTGATTTTGTTTTGATCACGATTCATTTTAAAGGATTTAAATATAGCGCCTGGTATTGGCCATTGTAACTGTGTACCTTGACCGTTCACTACTCTTGTGTTATTGCTGTAATATATCAACTTGTACTTGCTGATTTGTTTTGACTTAAGATTACACTTTAACTATTTAGTATTGGTGTTCGTATAGTTTCAATATAACTGTTTGCCTGACCGTTCAATACTTGTGTTATTGCTGTAAATTATCAACTTGTACTTGCCGATTTGTTTTGGATCAAGATTCATTTCATTTAAAGATTTGCGCCCGTATGAAGCCACTATAACTGTTTGCCTCGACCGTTCAATATATATGTGTTTTTTGCTGTAAATAATCAACTTTACTTGCCGATTTGTTTTGATCAAGATTCATTTGAAGCTATTTAAATATAGCGCTCGGTAGTGGCCAATATACTCCTGTGTGTCTTTGACCGTTCAAACTTGTATTATTGCTAAATTATCAACTTTTACTTCTTGCTGATTTTCAGATCAAGATTCATTTCCAGCTATTTAAATATCATGTTTCCGTATAAGCCAATATAACTGTTTTTCGTCTTGACCGTTCCAGTACTTGTGTTTTTGCTGTAATAATCAATTTGTACTTGCCGATTTTTTTCGATCAAGATTCATTGTTGTTGTTAAAATAAATCTTCTGATATAATCGCTCCTAAGTAGACATCCTCGGACGTAATAATTGCATTATTGCGGAATATCGGTAACTAACCATACCGGATTTATTTCGATTACGAGTCATTTCGCTATTAAATATGCGCCTGCAGAATAGCTAATATAACTGTGTGCCTTCTCATCGTTCAATACCTATGTTATTGCTGTAAATTATCAGTTTCCAGGTTTCAAGCGATTTGTTTTGATCAGGATTCATTTCCGGTTGTATAAATATACCTTCGCGTTTGCAGAAGTCAATATAATCCGTTTCACCTTGGACCGTTCATTACTTAAAGCTTTTATGCAACAATCAATTTTACACGCCGATTAGTTTCGATCAAAATTCATTTCAGCCATTTAAATATAGCGGTGTACAATATAACTGTGCCTTGACCGTCTGAAACTTGTGTATTATTGCTCTAAATTATCGTAACTTTATTTTGCTGATTTGTTTTGATCAAGATTCATTTCAGCTTATTTAAATATCGCGTTTCGTATGCTTTCAATATAACTGTTTGCCTTGACTGTCTTTTAATAGTTGTTTTACAAATAATCAACTTGTAATTTCGCTGATTTGTTTCGATCAAGATTCATTTCAATACTTAAATATAGCGCCGGTATCAGCTAATATAACTGTGTGCCTTGACCGTTCAAAATCCTAAAGTATTGCAGTAAGTTCTCAACTTGTATTCGCTGATTTGTTTTGATCAAGATTCATTTCAGCTATTTAAATATCGCGTGTTTTTTGTATAAGCCAATTAAGTAACTGTTTGCCCTTGACCACTACTTGTGTTTTTACAAATAATCAACTCTTTACTATTGATTTGTTTTGATCAAGACTATTTTGTATATTTAAATATAAAGTGCTCGGTAGTGCCAATATAACGCCTTGACCGTTCAAACTTCAGAAGTATTGCTGTAAATTATCAACTTACTTGCCGATTTCTTTTGATCAAGATTCACTCTAGCTATTTAAATATCGTGTTTCGTATAAGTTTTCAATATAACTGTTTGCCTTGACCGTTCAATACTTGTGTTTTTGCTGTAAATTATAATTTTACCGGGCCGATTTGTTTTGATCAAGATTCATTTCGTATGAATACATACCGATATAACGTTCCATAGACATCTCGATTTAAATAATCAGCATTATTGCGGAATATCGGTAACTCAACCATACCCTGATTTATTTCCTCGATTGATGAGCCGCTTCTCATATTAAATATAGCGCTCTTGGTATTAGCTAATATAACTGTGTGTCTTCTTCATCGTTCAATACTTGTGTTATTGCCAAATTAATGGGATTTGTACTTGCTGATTTGTTTTGATCAGGATTCATTTCTGTTGTATAAATATATCCTTCAAGGTTTCGTATGCTTTCAATATAACTGTTTCTGTCTTGACTGTTCATTACTTGTGTTTTTGCTGTAAATAATCAATTTTACATGCCGATTAGGTTTTGATCAAAAATCTTTCCAGCTATTTAAATATAGCGCCTGGTAAAAAGCCACAATATAACTGTGTGCCTTGACTGTTCAAACTTGTGTTATTGCCAAAATTATCAACTCAGTAATTTCTGCCGGATTTTGTTTCGATTAAGATTCATTTCTGTTGGTTTAATATATCCTCGATATAATCGCTCCTAAGTGGATATCCCTGAATTTAATAATTGCATTATTGCAGTATATCATCTACCAACCATTTCATTTCCTGTTTGATTACGACATTCTTCTATTTAATATAAAGTGTCTGTATTAGCTAATACAACTGTATGCTCCTAACTGGTTCAATACTTGTGTTATTGCAGTAAGTTCTCAACTTGTATTCGCTGATTTGTTTTGACCAAGATCATTTCCCAGCTATTTAAATATCAGTGTTTCGTATGCTTTTCACTATAACTGTTTGCCTCTGGGATCAATAATACTTGTGTTTTGCTGTAAATAATCAACTTTTATTTGGTTGATTTGTTTTGATCAAGATTCATTTCAGCTATTTAATATAGTGCCCGAGTAGTGGCCAATATAACTGTGTAGCCTTGACCGTTCAAAACTTGTATTATTGCTGTAAATCATCATCTTTACTTTTGGCTGATTCTTTTTGATCAAGACTTACTCAGCCATTTAAATATCATGCTCGGGTATGTTTCTTCAATATAACTGTTTCCTGACTGTTCAATACTTGTAGTTTTTGCTGTAAATCATAATTTTTATCACGATTCGTTTTGGATCAAGATTCATTTCTTAAGCTGGTGGGGTTGTATCATATACCCTGATAATCGCTCCCACCGACACATCCCTGATTTAATAATTGCATTATTGCAGTATATCGGCTTTACTCAACCACAATTGATTTGTTCCGAGTACGAGCTGATTTCTGCTATTAAATATAGTCGGTATTAGCCAATACAATGGGGTGCCTTGACCGTTCAATACTTGTGTTATTGCTAAAATCATCAACTTGTACTACGATTTGTTTTGATCAAGATTCATTTTAGCTATATTTAAATATCATATCTGTAAGGCTTTCATACTATAACTTCTGTTTGCCTTGACCGTTCAACATTTCTGTGATTACAAATAATCAACTTTTGTTTGCCGATTTGTTTTGATCTAGATCTATTTTAGCCATTTCGTTATAGCGCTCGGTAGTACTAATATACCTGTGTGCCTTGACCGTCTGTAAAAAACTTGTATTATTGCTGCAATTATCAACCTTTACTTCTGTTGATTTCTTTGTGATCAAGATTCATTTCAGCTATTCATTCCTGCTCTTTTAAATATATCCCTCGATATAGTCGCTACTAAGTGGACTCCCTCTTCCTGGATTTTAATAACTCTCTATTATTGCGGTATATCATCTACTTAACCATTTCTGATTTGTTTCGGATTACGAGTCATTTCAAGCATTAAATGTAGGCGCTCCGTATTAGCCAATATAACTGTATACTGGACCTGTTAAATACTTGTGTTATTTCAGCAAGCATCAACTTGTACTCTAAGCGATTTGTTCTGATCAAGATTTATTTCTATTGTTTAAATACATTCTTGACATAATCGCTACGTGGACATCATCCCTGATTTCAATAATTGCATTATTGCAGTATATCGGTTACACAATCCATACTGGATTTTGTTCCTGGAGTATTTGAGCTTGGTTTGCCATTAAATATAGCGCTCGGTAATAGCCAATATAACTGTGTGCCTGATCGTTCAATACTTGTGTTATTGTAAATTATCAACTTGTACTTGCTGATTGTTTTGATCAAGACTATCAGCTATTTAACATACCTGTATGTTTCAATATATAATTATTTGCCTCGGATCGTTCAATACTTGTGTTATTGCTGTAAATTATCAAGTTGTACTCGCTTCGATTTGTTTTGATCAGACTATTTTTATTAGCAACATATCCTCGATATACTAGGCTCCTTAGCAGACATCCCTCGATTTTCTAATTTCAAATCAAGGGTACTGATTTTTTCCGATTATAGTGCTTAGTATGCCAATATAACTGTATGCCTTGGACCGTTCAACTCTTTTGTGTTATTATGTAACTTATCAACTTGGTACTTGCTGATTTGCTTTGATCACGATTCATTTTAGCTATTTAAATATAGCGCTCGGTATTAACCATTATAACTGTGTGCCTGGACCGTTCAATACTTGTATATTAAGTGTAATATATCAACTCTACTTGCCGATTTGTTTTGATCAAGATTTATTTCAACTATTTAAATATCGCGGCCCGTATAAATAATATAACTGTTTGTCTTTGGACTGTTCAATACTTGTGTTTGCTGTAACAATCAACTTTACTTGCATGATTTGTTTTGATTTAGATTCATTTTGTTGTATAAACATATCCTCGGATATATATTAGTCTTTAAAGCAGAAACTCGGATTTTAATAGTTGTATTATTGTGTATATCGTGTCTACTCAACCATACCGATTTTTCCTGGATTATAGCGCTTAGTATTAGCCAATATAACTGCATGCCTTGGACCGTTCAACTCTTGTGTTATTATATGTAACTTATCACCCACTTTGCTGGATTTTGTTTTGATTACGATTCATTTTAGCGGATTTGAAATATAGCGCTCGGTATTGGCCATTATAACTGTGCGCCCTTGACCGTCTAACACTTGTGTAATTGCTGCAAATCATCAACTCAGTACTTGCTGATTTGTTTTGATCAAGATTCATTTCAGCCATTTAAATATCGTGCCCGTATAAGGCTTCACCATAACCGCCTGCCTTGACCGTCTCAATACTTGTGTTTTTGCTGCAACAATCAATTTCGCCTGCTGATTTGTTTCGACTTCAAGATTCATTTCAGCTATTTAAATATAGCGCTCGTAGTGGCCAATATAACTGTGTGCCTTGACTGTTCAAAACTTGTATTATTGCTGTAATTATCAACTTTACTTGCCGATTTCTTTTTGACTAAGATCATTTTCAGCTATTTAAATATCGCGTTTCGTATGTTTTTAACATAACTGTTTGGTTCGACCGTTCCATACTTGTGTTTTGGCTGTAAATAATCAACTTGTACTTGCCAGACTTGTTTTGGATCAAGATTCATTTCAGCTATTTAAATATAGCAGAGCTTAGTATTAGCCAATATAACTGTATGCTTGGACCATTCAACCTTTAAATATGTAACCTAACAACTTGTTCTGCTGATTTGTTTTGGATCACGAGATTCATTTTAGCGATTTAAATATAGCGCCTGGTATTAGCCAATATAACTGTAAGCCTCATCGTTCAACACTTGTTATTGCTGGTAATGTCAATCAGCTCCAGTACTTCGCCGATTTGCCTTTGATCAGATTCACTTGCCACAACATTATATCCTCTTGCCTGTATAAGCCAATATAACTGTTTGTTTCTGGACCGTTCATTACTTGTGTTTTTATTGTAAATAATCAATTTTTACATGCCGATTAGTTTTGGACTAAAATTCATTTCAGCTATTTAAATATAGTGCCTGGTGGTGGCCATCATAACTGTGTGTTTTGACCGTTCGAAACTTGTAATATTACAAATTATCAACTTTACTTGAGATTTGTTTTGATCAAGATCTATTTCAGCTATTTAAATATCGTACTGTATGGGTTTCTACAATATACCGTTTGCTCTGGACTGTTCATTACTTGTGTTTTGCTGAATAATTTCAATTTTTACATGCCGATTAGTTTTGATCAAAATTCATTTGAAGTTATTTAAATATAGTATTCGAGTAATAATATAACTGTGTGCCTTGGACTGTCTGAAACTTGTAGTATTATTGCTGCAATTATCAACTTTACTATTGATTTGTTTTGGATCAAGATTCTTTTCATTATTTAAATATAGCGCCTCATATTGGCCAATATAACTGTGTGCCTTGACCGTTCAAAACTTGTATATTGCTGTAATATATCAACTTGTACTCATGATTTTTTTTTTCGATCGAAGATTCATTTCTGTTGGTTTAATATATCCTCGAGAGCATCAATGTTCCTATGGACATCCCTGAATTTTTAATAATTGCATTACTGTGGTATATCATCTAATTTCCAACCATTTCTTATTTCTTGCTCTGATTCCGAGTCATATCTGCTATTGTAAATATAGCACGTATAGTTTCAATATAATTGTATATTCTTGGACTGTCCAATACTTGTGTTATTGCAGTAAGTTATAAACTCTGTATTTGCCAGATTTGTTTTGATCAAGATTTATTTCTGTTGGTTTAATATATCCCTCGATATAACTGCCAATACGTGACTCCTCCTTACTTACCAACCCCATTGCGTATATCCACGTAACCATTTCGGATTTGTTTCGATTATTGAGTCATTTCTGCCATAAAAATGTAGCGCCCGTAATAGCCAATATAACTGTATACTTTGACCGTTAAATACTTGTGTTATTTCAGTAAGTTATCAACTTGTACTTGAAGCCGGATTTGTTCTGATCAAGATTTATTTCTATTGTTTAAATACATCCTCGGTTATAATCTCCTGCTACCATGTGGACATCCCTGGATTTAACACTGTATTATTATGTGTATATCGGTTACACAACCATACTGATTTGTTCCGGAGTACGAGCCACTTCTGCTATTAAATATGGAAGCGCCTCGGCATTAGCCAATATAACTGTGTGCCTTGATCGTCTAACATTTGTGTTATTGCTGTAAATTATCAACTTGAATTTGCTGATTTGTTTTGATCAAGATTCATTTCAGCTATTTTAAATAACGCGCCCGTATAAGCCAATATAACTATTTGCTTGATCGTTCACTTGTTATTGCCGTAAATTATCGTTGTACTTGCCGATTTGTTTTTGATCTAGATTCATTTTTGTTGTGGCGTAAACATATCCTCGATATAATAGTGCTCCAGCAGACATCCCTTGGATTTTTCTACCAACCATACCACTTTTTTCCGATTATAGCGCTTTAGTATTAGCCAATATAACTGTATGCCTTGACTGTTCAACTTTTAAAGTTATTAAGCGTAACTTATCAATTTGTAATTTCAAGGATTTGCTTTGATCACGATTCATTTTAGCTATTTAAATATAGCGCTCGGTATTAATCCATTATAACTGTGTGCCTCTTGGACCGTTCAATAATTTGTGTTATTGCTGTAATATATCAACTCTACTCTGGCTCGGATTTTGGTTTTGGATCAAGATCTATTCTCAACTATTTAAATATTCATGTTCCGTGGCGTCAATATAACTGTTTGCCCTGGACCGTTCAATACTTTTAAGTTGCAAATAACAACTCTTTACTTGCTTTCGACTTGTTTTGATCTAGATTCATTTTTTGTTGTATAAACATATCCTCAGATATAATAGTCTTTAGCAGAAATCCCTGATTTATTTATCATTGCAGTATATCGTCTACCAACCATACCGATTTTCCGATTATAGCGCTTTAAAATAGCCAATATAACTGTATGCCTCGACCGTTCAACTCTTGTGTTATTGCTGCAATCATCATCCTGTACTTAGCGATTTAGCTTTTGACTACGATTCATTTTGAAAAGATTTAAATATATGCCTGGTACGCTTATTATAACTGTGTGCCTTGGACTGTTCAATACTTGTGTAATTGCTGTAATATTATATCAATCTCTACTTAAGCGATTTGCTTTGATCAAGATTAATTTCAACGGTCAAATATCGCGCCCGTATAGCTACAATATAACTGTTTGCCTTGACCGTCTGCTTGTAAGTATTAGCTGTAAATTATCAACTTGTACCTTGCTGATTTGTTTTGAATCAAGATTCGGCTCAGCTATTTAAATAAGGCCCGTATAAGCCACTATAACTGTTTGCCTTGGACCGTTCAATACTTCTGTGTTTTTTGCTGTAACAATCAACTTTACTTGTTGATTTGTTTTGATCAAGATTCACTTGGAATATTTAAATACGAGCAGCGCTCGGTAGTGGCCAATATAACTGTGTGCCTTGACCAACTGAAAACTCAGATTATTGCTGTAAATTATCAACTCTACCTGTCAGATTTCTTTGATCAAGATCTACTCCTTAGCCATTTAAATATCATGTTTCAAAAGTCCATAAATCACTATTCACTGTCTACTAATAACCAACTGAATGATCAGTTTGATCTAGATCCATTAAATATATTATATTAAAATAATATAACTAATCAACTCAAAATGATTCACTGATCTGATGATCATTTATCAATGATAAATGTCTAATATCAAATGAATTGTTTTGAATTAAATGATTTTGTTGACTGACCTATCAAAATATATCTCTGTGTTTCTATGTTTGTGTATTAAATTTAATTTATATGTTAGATTAGTTTTGACTGTAACCATTTCAGCTATTTAAATATAGCCTGGTAGTGTATTATATAACTGTGTGCCTTGACTGTCTGAAACTTGTATTATTGCTGTAAATTATCAACTTTACTTGGGTTGATTTGTTTTGATCAAGACTATTTCAGCTATTTAAATATCGCATTGTGTATGTTTCAATATAACTGTTTGCCTTGACTGTTCATTACTTGTGCTTTTGCTAAATAATCAATTTTTACATGCCGATTAGTTTTGATCAAATTATTTCATTATTTAAATGAAGTGCTCAGTGGCCAATATAACTGTGTGCCTTGGACCATCTGAAACTTGTATTATTGCTCTAAATTAACTTTATTTTGCTGATTTGTTTTTGGATCAAGCATTCATTTCAGCTATTTAAATATCGCGTTTCGTATAAGCCAATATAACTGTTTGCCTTGGACTGTTCAATAGTTGTGTTTTTGCTGTAAATAATCAATTGTATTGCCGATTTGTTTTGATTAAGATTCATTTGGCTATTTAAATATAGCGCTCGTATTAGCCAATACAACTGTGTGCTCGACCGTTCAAAAAAACTTGTGTGTTATTGCTGTAACTACTTCCAACTTGTACTGTTGGACGAGCCTGATCAAGATTCATTTCCTTGCTGGTTTAATATATCCTCGATATAATCGGCTCCTATGGACATCCCTGAATTTAATAATTGTATTGAATATAGGTATCATCTTACTCTCTCCAACTCTCGTTTTGATTACGAGTCATTCTCTTCTAAATATAAAGGCCCGTATGGCTGTCAATAATCAGAAGGCCTTGGACCGTTCAATACTTGTGTTATTGCAGTAAGTTCCTCAACCTAGCCTGCTGATTTGGTTTTGATCAAGATTCATTCTCTAGCTATTTAAATATCGCGTTTCGTATAAGTTTCACTATAACTGTTTCTGTCTTTGACCGTTCAATAATACTTGTGTTTTTGCTGTAAATAATCAACTTTACTTGCTGATTTGTTTTGATCAAGATTCATTTAAATATTTAAATATAGCGCTTTGTAGTGGCTAATATAATTGTGTGTTTTGATAAATTAAAACTTGTATTATTATTGTTAAATTATCATCTTTACTTAAGTCAGATTTCTTTGATCAAGATTCATTTCAGCCACGGGCCATCGTTTTGTATAAGCCAATATAACTGTTGCCCTGACCGTTCACGTTTGTGTTTTTGCTAAATTATAATTTTTACTGGCCGATCTGTTTTTGATCAAGATTCATTTCTGTTGTATGAATATATACCCTCGGGATATAATCGCTCCTGGTAATCTGACATCCCCTGGATTTTAATAATTGCATTATTGCGGCATATCGTTACTCAAATTGACACCGATTTGTTCCAGTACGAGTCATTTCGCTATTAAATATAGCGCTCGGTATTAGCCAATATAATCGTGTGCCTTGACTGTCTAATACTTTGTGTTATTGCTGTAATATATCAAATTTCTCATTTCTGCTGATTTGCTTTGATCGATCATTTCAACCATTTTGAAATATCGCGCCCGTATTAAAGCCAATATAACTGTTTGCTTTGACCGTTCAATAATTTGTGTTTTGCTGTAAATAATCAACTTTACTTTGCCGGATTTGTTTTGATCTAGATTCATTTTTGTTGTATAAAATATATCCCCGATATAATAGCTCTCAGCAGACTTCCTGGATTTTGTTAGTTGCATTATTGGTGTATATCGTCTACTCAACCATACCTCGATTTTTTCCGATTATAAAGCGCTTAGTATTAGCCAATAACTGCATGCCTTGACTGTCAACTCTTGTGTTATTGTTGTAACTTATCAACTTGTACTTGGTTTCTGATTTGTTTTGGATCATTTATCTGCCTTTTAGTTATCAAATATAGCTCGGTATTGGCCATTGTAATTGTGTGCCTTGGACTGGTTCAATACTTGTGTTATTGCTGTAATATATCGAATTTGTACTTCATGATTTGTTTTTTTGACTTCAAGATTACCTCAACTATTTAAATATTGCGCTCCGTATGTTTTCAACATAACTGTTTGCCCTTGGACCGTTCAATACTTGTGTTATTGCTGTAAATTATCAAATTTGTACTTCAAGCGATTTGTTTTGATCGATTCATCAGCTATTTAAATATAGTTGCCTGTAGTGGCCAATATAACTGTGTGTGCCTTGACCGTTCAAACTTCATTATTGGCTGTAAATTATCAACTTTTACTAAGTTGATTTCTTTGGATCAAGACTATTTCAGCTATTTAAATATCGCGTTTCGTATAAGCCAACATAACTGTTTCTGCCTGGACCGTTCACATACTTGTGTTTTTACAATCAACTTGTACTTAAGCGATTTGTTTTGATCAAGATTCATTTCAGTCATTGAAACATAGCGCTTAGTATTAGCCAATATAACTGTATGCCTCCCATCGTCTAATCCCCTGTGTTATATTAAGGTAACTTCATCAACTTGTACCTGTTGACTAGTTTGATCAAGATTACTCCAACTATTTAAATATCGCGCCCGTATGTTTCAACATAACTGTCTCTGTCTTGACCGTTCAATACTTGTGTTATTGCTGTAAATTATCAACTTGTAATTTATGATTTGTTTTGACTAAGATTCATTTGAAGCTATTTAAATATCGCGCCCGTGGTGCTTACTCATAACTTGTCTTTTGACCGTTCAATACTTGTGTTTTTATTGTAAATAATCAACTTTACTTGCTGATTTGTTTTGATCAAGATTCATTTCAGCTTATTTAAATATAGCGCTCGGTAGTGCACAATATAACTGTGCCTTGACCGTTCAAACTTGTATTATTACAAATTATCAACTTTACTTGCCGATTTTGATCAAGATTCATTTCAGTTATTTAAATATCATGTCTCTGTGCTCATAATATAACTGTTTGCCTTGACTGGTTCCATACTTCTGTGTTTTGCTGTAAATAATCAACTTGTACTTGCTGATTTGTTTCTTGATCAAGATTCATTTGTAGCTATTTAAATATAGCGCTTAGTATTAGCCAATATAACTGTATGGCTCCTGACCGTTCAACTCTTGTGTTATTGCTGTAACTTATCAACTTGGTAATTTGCTGATTTGTTTGATCACGATTCATTCTTTGAAGGATTTAAATATATAGCGCCCGGTATTACCAACATAACTGTGTGTGCCTCTATCAGTTCAATAATACTAAAGTATTAAGGTAAATAATCAGCTTGTACTTCGCTGATTTGTTTTGATCAGGATTCATTTCGTTGTATAAATATATCCTTTCGCGTTTTGCATAAGCCATTATAACTTGTTTCTGCCTTGGACTGTCATTACTTGTGTTTTGCTGTAACAATCAATTTTACATGCCGATTAGTTTTGACTCAAAATTCATTTCTGGTTATTTAAATATAGCGGTTTCGGTAGTACAATAGTAACTGTGTGTGCCTTGACCGTTCGAAACTTGTATATGCAGTAAATTATCAACTTTTACTTTTGCCGATTGTTTTGATCAAGATTCATTTTCAGCTATTTAAATATCGCATTTTGCTAAGCCAATATAACTGTTTTGGCTCTGGACTATTACTTGTGTTTCTTGCTGTAAATAATCAATTTTACATGATTAGTTTTTGATCAAAATTATCAGCTTATTTAACATAGCGCTCGGTAGTGGCCAATATAACTGTGCAGTCTTGACCGTTCGAAAACTTGTGTATTATTGCTCTAAATTATCAACTTTATTTTGCTGATTTGTTTTGATCAAGATTCATTTCCAGCTATTTGGGAATATCGCGTTTCGTATAAGCCAACATAACTGTTTGCCTTGACCGTTCAATAGTTGTATTTTGGCTGTAAATAATCAACTTGTACTTGCTGATTTGTTTTGATCAAGATTCATTTCAGCTATTTCTAAATATAGCGCTCGGTAATAGCCAATACAATCTGTGTGCCTTGACTGTTCAAAACTTCAGTTATTACAAATTATCAACTTGTACTCTGCTGGATTTGTTTCGGATCAAGATTCATTTCTGTTGTTTTATTATATCCCTGATATAATCGCCCTAAGTGGACATCCCTGAATTTTAATAATTGCATTATTGCAGCATATCACTCAACCATTTATTCTTTCGTTTTGATTACGAGTCATTCTTCTATTTAAATATAGCGCCCGTATTAGCCAATACAACTGTATGCCTTGACCGTTCAATACTGTGTTATTGCAGGTTCTCAACTTGTATTCAAGGATTTGTTTTGATCATGATCTGCTATCAGCCATTTGGGAATATCGCGTTTCGGTGGGCGTTTTATCATAACTGTTTGCCTTGGACTACTTGTGTTTTGCCAGGTAACAATCAACTTTACTGCTGACGAGTTTGGATCAACATCTCATTTTCAGCTATTTAAATATAGCGCCTTGCAGTACAATATAACTTGTGTGCCTTTATTGTAGTTCAAAACTTGTATTATTGCTGTAAATTCATCATCTTTACTTGCCGACTTTCTTTTGATCAAGATTCATTTCAGCTATTTAAATATCATGCTCTCGTATGTTTCAATATAACTGTTTGCCTTGACCGTTCAATACTTGTGTTTTTGCTAAATTGTGGGAATTTTTACCATGATCTACTTTGGATTCTAAGATTCATTTTTGTTGTATGAATATATACCCTGATATAATCGCTCCCAATTGACATCCCTTGATTTTAATAATTGCATTATTGCGGTATACATCGGTTACCCAACCACACCGATTTGTTCCGAGTATTGAGCTATTTCTGGCTAAATATAGCGCCTTTATATTAGGCCAATATAACTGTGTGTACTTGACCGTTCGTTAATACTTGTGTTATTACATGTAATATATCAACTTCTACTTGCTGATTTGCTTTGATCAAGATTCATTTCAACTATTTAAATATCGCGCTCCGTATTACTTTTCAATATAACTGTTTGCCTTTGGACTGTTCAATACTTGTGTTTTTTGCATAACAATCAACTTTTACTTGCCGATTTGTCGGATCTAGATCTATTTTTGTTACAACATATCCTCGATATAATAGCTCCAGCAGACTTCCTGGATTTTATGAGTTGCATTATTATGGGTATATCGTCTACTCAACCATGGCCTCGATTTTTCCGATTATAGCGCTTTAAATAGCCAATATAACTGGTATGCCCTGACCGTTCAACTCTTGTGTTATTACAGTAACTTATCAACTTGTACTTGTCGATTTGCTTGGATCATTGATTCATTTTAGTGATTTAAACATAGCGCCTGGTATTGGCCATTGTAATTGTGTGTGCCTTTGGACCGTTCAATACTTGTGTTATTGCTGTAATATATCAACTTGTACTTGCTGATTTGCTTTGATCAAGATTAATTTCAACTATTTAAATATTGGTAAACTGTATGTTTCACAATATAACTGTTTGCCTTGACCGTTCAATACTCAGGTTATTGCTGTAAATTATCAACTTAGTACTCAAGGATTTGTTTTGATCAAGATTCTTTACTTAGCTATTTAAATATAGTTACTGGTAGGTGGCCAATATAACTGTGTGCCTTGACCAGTTCAAAATTTGTATTATTGCTGTAAATTATCAACTTTACTTGCTGATTTCTTTCGATCAAGATTCATTTTGGAAGCTATTTAAATATCGCGTTTCGTATAAGCCAATATAACTGTTTGCCTTGGACTGTTCCATATTACTTGTGTTTTTGCCAAATAATCAACTTTGTACTTGTTGATTTGTTTTGATCAAGATTCATTTCAGCTTATTGAAATACAGCGCTTAGTATTAGCCACAATATAACTGTATGCCTTGACCGAAGTTCAACCTTGTGTTATTACGTAACTTATCAACTTGTACTCAGTTGACTTGCTTTGATCACGATTCATTCTTAGTTGATTTAAATATAGCGCCCGGTATTAGCCAATATAACTGTGTGCCTTCATCGTTCAATAATACTTATGTTGCTGTAAATTATCAGTTTGTACTGCTGATTTGTTTTGATCAGATTCATTTCTGTTGTATAAATATATCCCTCATGTTTTCGTGCGTTTTCAATATAATCATTTGCCTTGACTGTTCATTACTGTGTTTTGGTTAGTAAATAATCAATTTTTACGATTAGTTTTGATCAAAATTCATTTCCAGCTTATTTTGGAATATAGCGCTCGAGTAGTGGCCATAACTGTGTGCCTGACTGTTCGAACTTGTATTATTGTTGTAAATTATCAACTTACTTGCCGATTTTGTTTTGATCAAGATTCATCAGCTATTTAAATATCGCATTTCGTATAAGCCAATATAACTGCTCTGTCTTGACCGTTCAATATTACTTGTGCTTTGCTGTAAATAATCAATTTTTACATGCCGATTTAGTTTTGGATCAAAATCATTTCAGCTATTTAAATATAGCGCCTGGTAGTGGCCAATATAACTGTGTGCCTTGGACCGTTCAATAGTTGTGTTTTTTATGTAAATAATCAATTTACTTGCTGATTTGTTTTGACTAAGATTCATTTCTAAAGTATTTAAAATATAGCGCCTTGTATTGGCTAACATAACTGTGTGTGCCTTGGGACTAACTAAAAACTTGTGTTATTACAATTATCAATTTGTACTTTCTGTTGATTTGTTTCGATCAAGATCTACTTGTTGAATATATATCCCCTGATATAATCAGTTCCTAAGTGGACATCCCTGAATTTTAATAATTGCATTATTGCAGTATATCATTCATCAACCATTTCATTTCGTTTTGATTACGAGCCATTCTTCATTTAAATATAGCGCCCATTAGCCATTAACTGGTATGCCTTGACCGTTCAATACTTGAAAAGGTCAGCAGTAAGTTCCTCAACCTGTATTCGCTGATTTGTTTCGTGATCAAGATCCATTTCAGCCATTTAAATATCGCGTTTCTGCATAAGCTACTATAACTGCTTGCCTTGACCGTTCAATACTTGTGTTTTGCTGTAAATAATCAACTTTTACTTGCCGATTTGTTTTTGATCAAGACTATTTTAGCCATTTAAACAGGGAAGGCCTGAAAATAATAACTGTGTGTGCCTTGATCAGTTCAAAACTTGTATTATTGCTGTAAATTATCATCTTTTACTTGCTGATTTCTTTTGATCAAGATTCATTTCTAGCTATTTAAATATCGCGTTTGCATAATAATATAACTGTTTGCCTTGACTGTTCAATACTTAGTATAAATTATAATTTTTACTGGCCGATCTTGTTTGATCAAGATTCATTTCTGTTGTATGAATATATACCCTCGATATAATCAGTTCCCCAATTGGATATCCTCTGGATTTTAATAATTGTGCATTATTAAGGGTATAATGGCTACTCAACCACACCCGATTTGTTCCTGAGTATGAGTCATTTCGCTATTAAATATAGCGCCCGGTATTAATAATATAACTGTGTGCCTTGACCGTTCAATACTTGTAAGTTATTGTTGTAATATATCAACTTCTACTTGCCGATTTGCTTTGATCAAGATTCATTTCAACTATTTAAATATCGCGCCCTGTATTAGCCAATATAACTGTTTGGCCTTGACCGGTTCAATACTTGTGTTTTTGCTGTAAATAATCAACTTTACTTGCTGATTTGTTTTGATCTAGATTCATTTTGTTGTATAAAACATATCCTTTGATAATAGCTCCCCTTATAGATTCCCTGGATTTTAATAGTTACTTATTGCGGTATATCGTCTACTCAACCATACCGATTTTTCCCGATTATAGCGCTTAGTATTAGCCAATATAACTGTATGCTCTGACCGTTCAACCTTGGTGTTATTGCTGTAACTTATCAACTTGTACTCTGCTGATTTTGTTTTGATCACGATTCATTTTAAAGGATTTAAATATAGCGCCTGGTATTGGCCATTGTAACTGTGTACCTTGACCGTTCACTACTCTTGTGTTATTGCTGTAATATATCAACTTGTACTTGCTGATTTGTTTTGACTTAAGATTACACTTTAACTATTTAGTATTGGTGTTCGTATAGTTTCAATATAACTGTTTGCCTGACCGTTCAATACTTGTGTTATTGCTGTAAATTATCAACTTGTACTTGCCGATTTGTTTTGGATCAAGATTCATTTCATTTAAAGATTTGCGCCCGTATGAAGCCACTATAACTGTTTGCCTCGACCGTTCAATATATATGTGTTTTTTGCTGTAAATAATCAACTTTACTTGCCGATTTGTTTTGATCAAGATTCATTTGAAGCTATTTAAATATAGCGCTCGGTAGTGGCCAATATACTCCTGTGTGTCTTTGACCGTTCAAACTTGTATTATTGCTAAATTATCAACTTTTACTTCTTGCTGATTTTCAGATCAAGATTCATTTCCAGCTATTTAAATATCATGTTTCCGTATAAGCCAATATAACTGTTTTTCGTCTTGACCGTTCCAGTACTTGTGTTTTTGCTGTAATAATCAATTTGTACTTGCCGATTTTTTTCGATCAAGATTCATTGTTGTTGTTAAAATAAATCTTCTGATATAATCGCTCCTAAGTAGACATCCTCGGACGTAATAATTGCATTATTGCGGAATATCGGTAACTAACCATACCGGATTTATTTCGATTACGAGTCATTTCGCTATTAAATATGCGCCTGCAGAATAGCTAATATAACTGTGTGCCTTCTCATCGTTCAATACCTATGTTATTGCTGTAAATTATCAGTTTCCAGGTTTCAAGCGATTTGTTTTGATCAGGATTCATTTCCGGTTGTATAAATATACCTTCGCGTTTGCAGAAGTCAATATAATCCGTTTCACCTTGGACCGTTCATTACTTAAAGCTTTTATGCAACAATCAATTTTACACGCCGATTAGTTTCGATCAAAATTCATTTCAGCCATTTAAATATAGCGGTGTACAATATAACTGTGCCTTGACCGTCTGAAACTTGTGTATTATTGCTCTAAATTATCGTAACTTTATTTTGCTGATTTGTTTTGATCAAGATTCATTTCAGCTTATTTAAATATCGCGTTTCGTATGCTTTCAATATAACTGTTTGCCTTGACTGTCTTTTAATAGTTGTTTTACAAATAATCAACTTGTAATTTCGCTGATTTGTTTCGATCAAGATTCATTTCAATACTTAAATATAGCGCCGGTATCAGCTAATATAACTGTGTGCCTTGACCGTTCAAAATCCTAAAGTATTGCAGTAAGTTCTCAACTTGTATTCGCTGATTTGTTTTGATCAAGATTCATTTCAGCTATTTAAATATCGCGTGTTTTTTGTATAAGCCAATTAAGTAACTGTTTGCCCTTGACCACTACTTGTGTTTTTACAAATAATCAACTCTTTACTATTGATTTGTTTTGATCAAGACTATTTTGTATATTTAAATATAAAGTGCTCGGTAGTGCCAATATAACGCCTTGACCGTTCAAACTTCAGAAGTATTGCTGTAAATTATCAACTTACTTGCCGATTTCTTTTGATCAAGATTCACTCTAGCTATTTAAATATCGTGTTTCGTATAAGTTTTCAATATAACTGTTTGCCTTGACCGTTCAATACTTGTGTTTTTGCTGTAAATTATAATTTTACCGGGCCGATTTGTTTTGATCAAGATTCATTTCGTATGAATACATACCGATATAACGTTCCATAGACATCTCGATTTAAATAATCAGCATTATTGCGGAATATCGGTAACTCAACCATACCCTGATTTATTTCCTCGATTGATGAGCCGCTTCTCATATTAAATATAGCGCTCTTGGTATTAGCTAATATAACTGTGTGTCTTCTTCATCGTTCAATACTTGTGTTATTGCCAAATTAATGGGATTTGTACTTGCTGATTTGTTTTGATCAGGATTCATTTCTGTTGTATAAATATATCCTTCAAGGTTTCGTATGCTTTCAATATAACTGTTTCTGTCTTGACTGTTCATTACTTGTGTTTTTGCTGTAAATAATCAATTTTACATGCCGATTAGGTTTTGATCAAAAATCTTTCCAGCTATTTAAATATAGCGCCTGGTAAAAAGCCACAATATAACTGTGTGCCTTGACTGTTCAAACTTGTGTTATTGCCAAAATTATCAACTCAGTAATTTCTGCCGGATTTTGTTTCGATTAAGATTCATTTCTGTTGGTTTAATATATCCTCGATATAATCGCTCCTAAGTGGATATCCCTGAATTTAATAATTGCATTATTGCAGTATATCATCTACCAACCATTTCATTTCCTGTTTGATTACGACATTCTTCTATTTAATATAAAGTGTCTGTATTAGCTAATACAACTGTATGCTCCTAACTGGTTCAATACTTGTGTTATTGCAGTAAGTTCTCAACTTGTATTCGCTGATTTGTTTTGACCAAGATCATTTCAGCATTTAAATATCGGGTTTTGTTTTCCCATAAACTGTTTGCCCTTGGGATTTAATACTTGTTTTTTTAAATAATCAACTTTTATTGGATTTGTTTTGATCAAGATTCATTTCAGTATTTAAATATAGGCCCGGTAGGGCCAATAACTGTGTGCCTTGACCGTTCAAAACTTGTATTATTGTGAAATTATCATCTTTACGGCCGATTTCTTTTTGATCAAGATTATTTCAGCATTTAAATATCGCTTTCGGGTATGTTTTCAATAAACTGTTTCCTGGACGTTCAATTTGTGTTTTTGCTGTAAATTATAATTTTATCCGATTGTTTTGGATCAAGATTCATTTTTGGGAATATATACCCTGATAATGCTCCCAAGACATCCCTGATTTAATAATGCATTTTGCGGTATATCGGTTACCAACCACAGATTTGTTCCGAGTAAGTATTTCGCTATTAAATATAGGTGGTATTAGCCAATAAATGGGGTGCCTTGACCGTTCAATACTTGTGTTATTGGTAAATTACAATTGTACTTCCGATTTGTTTTGATCAAGATTCATTTTTAGCTTATTTAAATATCCCTCGTAAAGCTTTCACTATAACTGTTTGCCTTGACCGTTCAAATTTGATTCAAATAATCAACTTTTGTTGCCGATTTTTTTGATCAGATTCATTTAGCCATTTTATAGCGCCGGTAGTCCAATATACCTGTGTGCCTTGACCGTTAAAAACTTGTATTATTGCTGAAATTATCAATTTTACTTTGGATTTCTTGTGATCAAGATTCATTTCAGCTATTTAAATATCGGTTTCGTAAAGCCAATATAACGTTTGCCTTGACCTTCCATACTTGTGTTTTTGTTTAAAAATCAATTGTACTTGCGATTTTTTCGATCAAGATTCATTGTTTTTAAAATAAATCTTCGATAAATCGTCCTAAGTAGACATCCCGATTTAAAAAATTATTTGGACATCGGTTATCAAACCATCGATTTATTTCGATTACGAGTCATTTCTTATTAAATATAGGCTCGGTATTAGCTAATATAACTTTGCCTTCATCGTTCAATACTTGTGTTATTGCTGTAAATTATCAGTTTTTATTTGCCGATTTGTTTTTGACGGATTCATTTTCGTTGTATAAAATATCCCTTCGGTTTCGTATGCCAAATAACGTTTGCCTTGACGTTCATTACTTGTGTTTTTCTAATCAATTTTTGCCGATTAGTTTTGATCAAAATCATTTCCATTTAAATATAGGCTCGGGGCCTAATTAAACTTGCCCGTTTAAATTTTGATTTTTGTAAATTATCAACTTTTACTTGCCGATTTGTTTTGATCAAGATTATTTGGCTTTATTTAAATATCCATTTTAAAGCCAATATAACGTTTGCCTTGACCTTATTACTTGTGTTTTTTGCTGTAAATAATCAATTTTAATGCCGATTAGTTTTGATCAAAAATTATTTCAGCATTTTAATATAGTGCCTTTATTTTTATAATGTGTGCCTTGGACCGTTGAAACTTGTATTATTGCTGTAAATTATCAACTTTTACTTGGATTTGTTTTGATCAAGATTCATTTAGCATTTAAATATCGCTTTCATGCCAAATAACGTTTGCCTTGACCGTTCAATAGTTGTGTTTTCTGTAAATTATCAACTTGTACTTGCCGATTTGTTTTGATCAAGATTC
>JAGSMT010001759.1:0-38275 GCA_029286875.1 Lamproptera curius | reverse complement strand
GGCTCTATTGGCATAATTTATTTTAATAATGCTTTATTTGTAATAAAGCGTTATATATACTAACTGATAGTACCTGCGACTTTGTCCGCGTGGAATTTCTAAGTTTAGGGTTACTATAATGTATGGTATGTACATTAATTAGGTATTTGAAGTATAAATATCTATAGTAAGATACACAGTTCACGTGTTTTCATCCCTCATTTCAACCCATTCAACCACTCTTTAAACAATTATATGTGCAGTGTCCTTTATTAGTATCTATTATTCATATTGCACGTACCACATTTCATCAAATCGATTTAGTGGTATAGACAGTGGAGCTTCTTTCGCATAAGAATATTATTATGGATTATTAATTTATTTATGTTTTTTCTATTCGTATTTTTTTTGAAAGAAGCCTAATTTTAGTTTGATGTCGAGGAAATAAATTTCGTTTACGAATAAACTTAAATAGTGTTAAAAGGTTCCTTTCTTAGTCCTGCCTCAAGACGGTGGAGTGAAATAAAGCGATCGATTACATTTAAAGCGCAAAATACGACTTTTAAAGGTCTGGGTAAAGACAAAACTATGTTGGCTATTAATACTGATTTTATATTAAATGTTAATATAGTTGCATTTTAATCTATTAAGGATACTCGTATCAAAAATCCATTTTGAAGATACTTAGTATGTTAATACTGTGTAATAAAATATATCTATCAAAGGGTATTCATATTATAATCCTAGTTTATATGGCAAAAGTGTTTAAATAACATACAGTAACCATTTTAATAGGTGTAAAAAGATCTTGCAATCCGTTTATTTAACTAGAATCGATTTCTTTCTAAACAGATCCTAAAATAACAAGATATATCATAATAACGTGTTCCGGTTTGAAGGGCACCGTAGTCAGAGTTTTACTAGGTAAACGAGACGTATCACGTTATCGACATCCTATGTCTCACGTTAGGCAGTGTCTGGGCGTCGGTAACCACTTTCCATCAAGTGGCCCGACTGCTAGTCTGCTTTCGTAAGCAAATAATAAGGAAATACATAACAGAATTTACTTTAAGATTACAATTATAAGTAAAAAACCTACATAAATTAATATTGTTTTTTATAGACCGCTTACTTAAAGATAGTAAAATAAAATATAAGTTAATACGAGGCTGTAAAGGTCTCGTCGTCTACTGCGTCAAACAAATATTTAGTAAGTTGTGATAGTATGAAAGTCTAAATTTAAAAATATTTCGTTTTATTTTAAACATTATTAAGAATTATTTACCATGTAGATAGAATTTTCGTATGAGCTCTACTCAAGTGACGCTATTTACTTAAATGTCTGAATTATTTGTTTTGTGTCTAAATTCTTGCTATACTCGTATAATATTAACCACACGTTCTAACAAACCGACGTCTTATTTAAATATGAATTTGATTAAGTACATTTAATTCAAATAATCTTGCAAGTATTTTGGGATATATATTGCTGCCTCGGTGCCTTATAATGGTGCCTTGTTTTAATATTCAGTTATGTTAGTAAATCGTGATACTTAACATATCTATTATTTTCTATTATGAGCACCATACTTAGGTGTATACTATTATATTAATTTTTAATTACCAATTAAGTAACTTCATAACGTTCAAATACATAGTAAAAAAATACGCAATATAACATATTTACGGAATTGGGTTACAATTGCTATAATAACATGTTATGAAAGCTATTTTTTTTTACAAAGCAGTTATTTCAAATGAGCAACTTTATCTTTTCGTTCATAATGAAAAAACCGAAAATGTTATACATTCTGTACAAAACTCCTAGAGCAAAGAATCGTTCTACAACGCTGTTATAATAAACAATTTGCACGTTTTAAAATTTTACTAAAAAGTTGAAATTATGTCCTTCGTACGTTTAAACTGCCCTTAAATTGTACTTTTCATAACTGTTCACCTAGTTTTCAATTTATATAGGTTAATATAAGTACACGTATTAGTATTATAAGCTGAACTAAACTTATTCATGTTCATTCTCTTATGTATATATATATATTCTATATATATATATATATATAAATATATAATTTGTCGATTCTGACTATTTCCAAATCGTCACAAACTACTTTATCAATTGCTGTGTTAAAATCTATTTTTTCATGATAAGATCCAATCAAGTTGTATATTAGTCGTTTAAGAGGTTGTCTAAATGTTTTTAGTGTGTATGAAATTACACGCTTATACTGAATAAAAAATATATATATTTGTTCACTTTTCTGGATCTGCCCGGGATCCATAACAGTCGGCGCATCATTACCCTTGTTAAGTTTTTAGTTAAATGCGTCATGTGATAGTTTAAAATCATGTTTGCATAGATTACAAACAAATGTTTACAAAATTTTCCAATCATCGTTAGGTAAATCTATTGACCGCAAAGGGTTAATTAACTTTTAGTACTAATTTCTATAATTTCAAAAATATTTTTTGTCTGCATTGCGGAACAAGCTTTTTGATAAGAACTACAAAAGGAAGCTAACGATCCAGACCTTATTGATTCGAGATTGAATCATTAAGTTCTCATTACATTTATATAATCAATTGATTTTCTAATCTCTACCGATCCCTAAATTCTCAAAGCCATTTGCCGATAAAATCGGTAATCAAAGCGTTGTCATCACAGATTTATTAAAAATACATAAGGCATATTTACTTTAGCAACGTAAATTAAAACTTTCCCGTTATTTTATGTAAAAACTTGAAATACCATTTCGCTTACGTTAAATTCCATGAGGTACTAAGGAAGACGGTAAACAAATATCTCTATATTTATTTTTTAATGTCAATAGCATTACGCTGAAGTAAGGTTAATAGTTTTTTTAACCTTTAGTTTCACGCGGCTGCTATTTTTAATTTTTTTTTAATAATAAGTGGCAACCCCTCATCTGTAAGGGTCTGTCCGATTTAGTTTTAGATATTTGAACAAGACTCTTCTGAATTAGGAAGTAATCTATAATACTCAAGAAAAATATGGCTCTCTAAAAGTAAAAGAATACTTAAAATCGATTCAGTAGTTTCTGAGCCTTTTTAAAAAATATCCCTTATATTACTTTAGATATTATTATAGAACTACGTAAAGGTAACGTTATACGGTTTAGTTACAAATAAGTTTTATATCGACTTAATATACGATTTAAAATATTCTATATAAAATTTTAATATATATAGTTTTTGCATCTTCGATGCATATTATCGCAGTTGTAAATCTCTTAAACAGTATATTAACATCAGTTGGTATAAGATTAACAAAATCATTTCAGAGATTTATTTTTAGCGCTTTTAATAACAATATAAAAACCTTTTTTCACTTATTTATACCAAGAAATTAAACACTGTTACTAATATGAGTATTACTAGTTATATTAAAGATAAGTTAAATATTTCTTCAGCTAAAGGTATAAACATCAATCATTTAAATCAAATTATAAAAAATACAACCTTATAAAGTATTTTACCAACAGTAAAAATCTAAATATATGATACAAAATACACAATGTATAGTTCGAATTTAAAATAATATTTGAATTATAAAATATTTTAAAAGAGTCTAATTTTTAATACAATGGATAAATTATGGACATAATAACAATTAATAAGTCATATCAAATATTAATAAAATTATTAACCACAATTCAAACAGCTACAATTTAAACTAGATTGACATCATTATCAGTCTATCTCAGTCCACTGCTAGGCCTCCCACAATGCAAGTCACCGCTTCCTATCTTAGGCTATACTATCCAGCCCACACGGAAACGGCTTCCTATAATTACTTTTAAAATTCTTTATTATGCCCCATATCGTGGAACTTGTACCTAATAGTACGTGGCCTCATCATCATCATTAGCAGCCCCTAACCAAACACTGCTGGACATAGGCCTTTCTCAATGAACGCCAAGACGGCCGATCCCTAGCTACTCGTTGCCAACTTGAGCCGGCTACTACACGGAGATCGGCATCCCACCTAGTCGGGGGTCGACCAACGCTCCGTCTTCCCGAACGCGGCCTCCGCTCCAGAACCTTTTGGCCCATCGATCATCGGTTCTTCTGACCACGTGACCGGTCCACTGCCACTTCACAAGCCAATCCTTTGCACTATGTCGGTGACTTTAGTTCTTTGCCGGATTAATTCATTACGAACTTTGTCTCGTGGTCACACCCCAAGGTAATTAATTGCGACATAGCAGCGTAAAGCTAGGAAATACTTAGTGCCTAGTGTCCGCATTGGATGGTATTTAATTTGACCAAGTAACAAATTACGCGGCGACGGGTTTGGGTGTAAGCTTACTTGTGCTAAACTATCTAAAATTTGGGTTTTTTTATTACACAGAGAATAAGAGGCAAGACGTAAAGGGGAGACATCAGAGAAATTGGTCATCGCCATACTCATCACCATGTGGACGGTCACTGGATGGTCTCTGGACGGTTGCTGGTCGGTCACTGAACTGTCGTCGTAGCAAGCTTCGATCGACTTTCCAAAAGAAGAAGTTATAGTACTTTGATATAATTTTTGACATGTTACCTCGTTGCCTAATTCAATATTATTCATTCAAATGCGGTGTTTGTTGGTATGGTAGTTAATTTTAGTTATTAATATTCAACAAATAGGATATAACAAGTTACTATTGTAATACTTTCAGTTACTTAAGAGACTAATAAATATGATAAATAATACTGTTTAATGGATTTTTTCGCGTTTAAATAATAATTGTGAAGTACAATAGTAAAACTATACATTGTCAGTTCTTTTATTAAATTTTATTGTAACAATAAATATGCCGTTGAAAATTATAAATCTAAATTTAAAAATGTTCAAAAACTTTAGCAAGTAGAATAAGACAATTTTGAAAATTGCTATAAATAGGCTTTTACTAAGTTTTTATTTTAATGAAAGTTTTAGCCCCGCTTAAGCAAGTAGGATAGTTTTAAAATCCGGGCTCAATTACTTATTCGATTTTAAATAATGCTATTTATAAATTAAATATTTAGAAAATAGTTGTTTTCATACGATTTACGCATACCTGTTATACTTGTTATTGCGGTTATTACGGATTGGCTTTTAAACCAGAGATTATTGTGCTCTATTTAATTACGAGCTTGACAATAGTGGTCTGTGGTTTTTATTGTCTTCTGTCCATTTGATTGCTTTATATTGTTTGTTAAAGGCAAAGTATGATACTAAGAATAGAATACAAAAGTAGCTTTATTTTTTTTTCTTTTTACAGTTTTCAAATTTTCTTATTTCGTAAATCATTAAAGGAGAACAAAATACACTATCGCAACAAATAGCCTTAAATAAACGAGTGAATGTAATGAGTTTTGCTGAAAGTAGAAATGTTTGTTGACTTGTTGTGAATAGAGAAAAAATTCTATTTTCTTTTATTAATTGCTTAGCTATTTTCGTTTTCATAATTCCAAGGATAAAAGGAATTATTGCTTGTGAGATTGCATAGTTCAAAATTGTAATATTCTATTTGGAATGTCTCTTTGGATATGGATTATAGGACACGGAATAGACACTTAATGCGTAAGGTACTGATATTAAACGAAACATCACGAGCTTAAACCTTACTTAACATAAATGCAGAGTATAACGCTACTTTGCTGTATTAAGACAGAATTGCAGAAAAAACTTTATTTATGAGTTTTGAAATTATTATTATTAAACATGTAATTCAATTTAGAAAATTTTTTGCTGATAATGATAGTAATAAAACAATGTTGCATCTTGGTTCGAGAGCTGAAAAATTACATAATAAATAAATTATTATAAATAAACATTCTTACCACTTTATAGTAAGTGGTCGATGACCTGAATGTTTTGCTTAAGGTTGTGGATAAATAGTGTAATGAACATAATTTTTTCCTCATGTCTTGTGTCTATATAATATGTACCCGTTGTTATTTACAAAATTAATGTAAGTCTATGTATTTATCAGTCATCTAGTTTCTATGGTACACAGTAGCTCTGCTTAGTTTGGGTGTAGATGATGATCCGACATTTGTCCATAACTGTTTATAATTTGTAAAGGTACTAGAAATACGTTTTATACTACAGGATGAAAATAATTTATAAATAACGTTCGTAGTTTTTTTTGTAAATCATTATGTATTAAATAATAAATCACAGTGAAAAACACATTATGTTTAAAAAAACAACAAGAAAAAACATTGAACCGAAAATGCAGCCCGCTTTCAATAACAGTAGCAATGAGCACTACGCAGATGTATATGTTTAAATATATGCTGCAGGGCTAATGGAACATTTTCACTCGTTTATTTGATGGCTTCCGTTGGTGGAATTAACCATTACAACCAGGCGGAGTCGAGGGGCTGTGCAACTTTAAGCGTGCACAGGCTTCACCTCTTAGTTTGTTGGCTTAGCTCCGAGGGTCCCCAGAGGGGAGACCTCGGCTCGGGCTGCCACTATTTAAACCGTCAGCGATCTAATCGGGGGTGCCCAGAAGGGCCGTTAGTCGCTTTTTGATCCTTTGCTAACCCGTTAGCAACATGTATCGAGGGCGCCCCTGTGGGCCGAACCTCGGCTCGATCAGTTGCTTTAGGACATGTTAATTTTAGCTAAAACCGCTCTATCTAGTAGGTGAAAATCGGCCTGGTACGTGCCGATATCTGGCGTACAGGTGTGTTTGCCCTCGACGGCGAGGGCAAAAGTGTTTGAATGTCGATTTAACACGCGCGCGATCGTTATATCTCGTCCGGATCTGTTGAATATGGCGCGGTCGCCTATATCGGGCGTGTTTCTAGCTTAGGATGAATTAATTTGCATGGTACGTAAGCGGCGGCGCTCGTACCAGTTCATTTGGATGTTGCGAAGCCGAGTCGAAAAATCGGATAGATGCTTGTTTCAATAATTGATGTATGGGAGGCAATTCCAGGTCCACATGCAGGTCAAGGGTTGCTGCACCTAGTGCTACACCCGTGGCCCTGCGTATGGAACAAAGTATGTTTTGCAGGGCTTGGAGTTTGTGGATATTGGAAGAAGATGCATGAGCGAACACCGGACTGGCGTAAGTCATGATAGGTCTGATAACTGTTTTGGCACACCTTGTACGCAGAGACGCAGCTCTTGAGTTTGATTAATGGGAACAGGCGACCTAGGACGTAGGCGCTCTGTTTGGACCTTGATGTGCGGGCCGAAGCTGAGGGTTTTGTCGAGGTTACCCTGGGTGATTGACTTATTTACCATGGAATTGGGTGGTCTAGGAGTCGGATCATGGTGGATTGTCGGCATTCTGTGTAAACAGACTGCCGCGCTTTTGATGGGTTTATTTCGATTCTCAACGTCGAAACCAGTCACCGAAGCGCTGGCGCGATTTGGAACGTCGTTGGATGACAAAGGACATATGCTGGATGAAAAATGCATGTGTCGTCTGCGAGCAAGGTGGTGCTAACTTGCTATATTACGGGATATCGTTGGTATAGAGGATGAATAGGACGGGCCTAATACGGAGCCTTTGGAACTCCGGCTAGTAGCGGTGTGGTTGGGATTTCGTTCCCTCGACGCGGTATCTGAACGTTCGCTTCCAGAAAGTCTCGTATGATGAGTACAGACAGTTGGCACGCCAAGCTTATAAACGTATATAAGCCCGTCGTGCCATCTGTCGAACGCCTTCGCCATCCGAGAAAAGCGCTCCAGTGTGTTGGCTCCGTAACATGCAGGATTTGATGTGCTCGTGATGCGGTGCCCTGATGTGTAGAATGTTTGTGAAAGCCGAATTGGACTGGATTGGAAGCCATTAACCGCATAAAGTCCTGTAGGCAGGTCAAAACTAATCTTGTAGATTTTCCCGAAGCCTTTAAGCAGGCTAATGGGGCGATAGGAGGTTGGTTGGTTGGGAGGTTTTCCGGTTTGAGGAAGCCTATAACTTCAGCATCCTTCAAGTGTTTGGAAAAATACTCTTGGAAAGAGCTGGTTATAGATTAGACAAGGAGGTTGATAGGTGAGTCGGAAGAATCTTTATGACGCGGTTTGATATGCCATCGTGCCCGGGCTTTCCGTGGTCTAAGCTTTTTGATTATCGATTCGACTTCGGTTTCCGTTACGGTGTGAGTACGTCGCGTGGGTAGGTGTCAACCGGTCAACCTGCTCTCTACCTCGGATGAGCGGCGCTCACCGGTTGGAGCTGGCAAGCGAGCATTGAGTCTCGAGACTGTCGCTGACATTCGGCTTTTCCTCATCGAGAAACGCGTGGGCTTGACGGGTTGGATGAGTGGCGGCATAGGTGGACGGCTGCCGCCTTTGAGCTTTTAGGAATGCCCACATGGGAGGGATGTAGGAGAGGCGCATGAAGGCCACATGGGAGGATGTGGTTGCTCAGATCGTTATCCCACCGATCGTTCCTGAATTCAGCTATGCGCATCTTAGACCGATGTTCAGGGCGCGTAGGCTGCCTTCTCCGCTCGGTTGATACCAATCGTGAGCGCGAATCGCAAGAGGTCCTGATGTCGTTTGCAAGGCCCATCAGGGGTTTTCCTCCACCGGGACTTGCCTCGAGGAGCCCTCGACGACACTTTGGACGTGACTTGTGAATGCATGAGCGGCGAGATTCACGTCGTGAGCGGTGTTAAGGGAATTTGGGATGGTATCTAAATGGGGTGAGCTAGTAGAGTCTAGCTGTGACTTTAGCTTATGCCAGTCGACTTTTGATTTGAAGGTCCTAGCTTTAAGAGCACGGGACGGTGATCCGATGTTAGGTCGTCGATGACCTCTATGCTCCTAAGAGCGAGATTGACGTTTTTTACGATTGCAATATCAAGCACATCCGGTCGTTGTCCCACTACGTGTGGGAAGTGTGTTTGCATCAACGGCGCAACCACACTAAAGTTGAGTTTATCTGACAATTCGTCTAATGCTAGACCCCGCGGATTTGTAGTGTATGAGTTCCATCGGGTGTGACATTTTCACTACGGAGCCGTGGTTATTTACACTACATTCAGTATTACAAGTTATCAGTTATGTAATGGTATTTTATAAGAATTTAGTTCAAACAATTACCAATATTCTATACCGAGCTCTGTAATTAAGCTGTTATACCCTTTTGAATTATTTAAAATTGATAAAATCGTTACTTGGCAGTTACATTGTAGTATTATTAATCATTTTTGCTGTTAAGATTGTTGAGATTTTTCATATTTTAAAAAGTATAAATTATTATTTATAAATCACATTTTTTATGTAGTGTTGTACGGACATTAAATGGGAATCTTTACTATAAGAGCTTTGCTAAAAGGGTTTCATGCTTGACTAATAAAAATAACAGTCATTAAATTGCTTTCAATGATTGATAAGAGATATTCAACGGATACAGTGTTTAAACCCATTCCTGAAATTTACGTTCCCACGCAAATAGGCCGTGTCATTAAGACATTAAACTGTTGAATGAAATAATGGGTTAAAGTGCGCTTTATTCGTATGTTTTAACGATTTTCTTATTAGTTACACAATGAGAGGAGCAGAAGTTTTTGCCCATATTATGAATAGCGTAAGGCGCCACAAATCCTTACCTCTCGGTTACCCTGTAATTACACTGGCCATGGTGCCATTTAAACTAGAAGATAGTAAACTTACACGCTACTAATATGCAGCGGAACTAAGCACCCCAGACGAACCCTCGTAAAAAGGAGATCTACCACCAAAGTCTCATTCCCGGAGTAGACTCTAATCGCTCTTTTATAACAATTTTCGTGCCCGAAAAACATTAATACACTATTCCCGGTACTTTAGAAACCTGTCCCTAGAAAAACTTACAAAAAACACCAAATGTTGGCTCAACTCGCAACATATTAGGTTATATCTCATTTAAGAAGTATTTATTGCCAACATTTTTCATATTCAACGTACGTCAACGTCCTTTCTGAATTGGAATTCGGATACCATCTAAGACAGTCGATCGAAAACGATTTATTTATATCACTGAAATAGAAAGCCCGAGCATTTTTTAAATATTACTTATCGAAAAAATAATGACAAAAAATCTACTTAGCGGCATAAATGTAACTAACTTCACAGCGCTTGAAAAAACCCTTCAATAAGGGTAATGCTGAGGCTTATAGTGGTAAGCGTTTATTCACCAGTAATAGACTTAAATAACTAATAATAATCGATTTTATCGACAAAACAAACATAGACTAAGGAAACACTAATAGCCATATTTATTATCTATATATATATTCGTTAATATCTGTAGTCATAACTTTATTTTGTACGCACTTATAAACTTTTAATAAATAATTAAATTTTCTTTATTCGATATCAAAAAGTGTAAAAAGTGATAGACTATGAAACATATTTTTTAAATTAACAATATGCTTTTGTTTAGGCATATTGTTAATTGTAAAAAAGTAATTTAATAAAGCCTTAAAGTTTAACTTTGCCTGGCATAACAAAGTTGAAGCACTCATGCATAAAGTTTAATTCAAAATCCGCGCCCCTTTGCCCTTTGACCATTCAATGAATACTTTTAAATCTTTTTAAGCTTAACGAAAGTTTAATTGTAAATTACGTTCAAATACGCTATGTTAACGTGTTTTTTTTTAATTCAAGTGAGTGATTCAAAATAATTTTGATAACTTCAATTAACTACATTTCAACAGTAGGTAAGTACCTGTTAAAATATCTCTCATAACTTTTAGTCACATAAGGGAGGTAAAAAAATTCTAAAGCCATTTTATAAGTATTTCATCAAGCACTGTGGCCGAGTGGTTAATGCATCTGACTAGAAATCAGGCTCGAGTCCTTCGACTGCGACATTTTCATATGTTTTTACTTTTTAAAATTTGCTGGGCACGAGATCAAGTAGGCGTTATATAGCGCCAGTATTTTTGGTTCATCAAATCTAACCAATCATTATATTAGATTTACTTACTAGCTAATGAACATCGATTTATACCAAGGATGATTCGGGAAGCAATAGAAATTAAAAAATATCCAAATTTTAATAGAGAAGATGGTTGGTCTTTGCCACCTTCTTGGGATCCAATAATTTCAAAAATTAAGCGCAGAGTATAAAAAACTTCAAAACCGAAGAACAACATAAATACTTTTTTGTCAAACCAACATTAAGAATTAAGAAATCGAAAGATATGTCAATTCTTTAAATAAAAACTGACGGTTATTCGAAAAACATTCAGAGATACAGACATATACCAACTTAGTCTGCCCGTGATCATGGATCCTGAAAAGAATCCGAAACGTCGGGAATAAATATATTTTAGTAACGCGAACAATTCGTAAATAAGTTGATTTGATACTCTTTATTACCTACAAATTTTCACAAAAATCTAAATTGGCTTTGATTAAGTAATCACTAAGGATATGGATTTTTATACGGCTTATACCTTAAAATATATGCCAGTACATGGTATATTTCTTTGTTTCTGTATTGCCTTTATTCCACTTTCCATTGAAAGCCCAAAATAAATGTTTTTTATTATTTCATAACAACTTATTTGCTATTCAAACGCTGTTGTTCTGCATCTACATTGATTTGCCTGAGTGAAGAAGGTTTCTCAAGCTTCACGTCAGTGTGAAAGCTATAAACGACAATACTTAAATTTCTTTAATTTTTAAGAAAGCTAGGTGCATTTCAATTCTATCCGGCTTAGCAACTTCTAGATTCAAAAGAGGCTCGTTTATTAGGTCAGCAATAGCTGGAATACAGATTGTCTGAACGGGTTTCGGATATAAAGCCTCTCCCTCTTCTACAGCAAATACTAAGCTATCAGAGAAGTCTATAGTTAATGTACTCAATCCTAAGTCTGGTATCCTGTGGATTCCACAAGAATTTCATTCGTACATAGTACCAGCGGAATGTACTAACGTCACCGCAATGTCATTTTAACACGCCCTGGATTGTACACGTTAGCAACATTGCACTTATGACGTATCCGCCTCTTGTGATTTTACGGTGCTGGCAATCAAAGATTATAGCACCGAAAACAATAATTGTACCCATAAGCAGCAAAAATCGTGCCCCCAAACGTTGATATTTATTGATGAGTCAGATAAACTTGGTGACGCAGTAAGACCCATAAATTAGAGATATTTTTCTGTCTTATATTGAAGACTATTTGTTTATTGTTATTAACCGGAAAACTAAAAATATAACGGGGTCAAACAGAAAATATAATGACGCTGGCAAAAATAATTTGTATTTGGCTCTGACAGTTCGGCTCCGATCAGATCAAATGCATACATAACGTTTTTCTTAAATTATTTACATTGTGATATGACAATGTAAATAATTTAATGTTCAGTTCGTTATTATAAAGTTGCTTATTTTTTGCAAAGGTATTCTTAAGTATATTTACAATGCATAAAACGATTAAAAACGGTTTTGGGCTTATATAGCAATCATATTAAGAAGGCTCTTAAGAAAGTATAATAAAATATTCTGATTATATATGTATCATATGATTTGCATTGCAGAGCAATGCATTATAAGACCATAAATCTGTGCTAGAGTTTAGCTAGCAAGGTCTAAAATCCAATGAAACATGTTTTGAATTCTCGAAAAGAACTCCAAAAAGTAAAAATGATGACGACAACTGAACGTCTCTAATACTAAAAAAACATTTAAATGGCTCACGAGACCCTGACACCAGCCACGATGTCTCGTACAAAAGAGTCGATGGGTAACACCACTTGGCACAGTAACACCATATATTAACACAACACTTATCACACACAAGGAGTTCCGTTCCGGGGAGCGGCTTATACGAAGCTGTCCCGCTATATTTTAGGCCCGTCTTTTATACACGGTTTCGGACAGACATAACGTCAATATCAAGACTTGTTTTCTCTAAGTACCCGCATTATAAAAAGTATTCTGTCTCATAAAATTTTTCTTTATTACTCACTTATTTAAGGTCAAGAATAAAGAAAACTTGAGGGTCTTAGGTTACGAAACAAAGTGTATTATTACAGGTACGTGACTTAGGTGGTTGTAAAAGATAACTTAGGAGTCATTTATATTCTTTCTTTGGGTTTACGTTTCGATCGCATAAGCCACCGGTCTATTAGCTCAGTTGGTTAGAGCGTTGTGCTAATAACGCGAAGGTCGTAGGTTCGATCCCCTCATGGGCCACATTCTTTTCGGTGCATTTTTTGAAATTTTTTACGTGCTGACACCAAGTTTTAGCCTTTATATATGCTGTACTTGCGAAGTCTTATATCTTGTGATTTGTTTGTTTAGAGACTAAAATTACTCGATAAAGGTGTTGGGTTTTAGAGTAAGAGCAATAATGAATTATTATTATGTATTTTTTCTCAAGTTTATAATCATCTAACAGAAATTATTAGTTTAAAAAGAAATATAGATCTCCAAAATTGTAGATCAACTTTATATCAGTCTTCTCATTAGTTCAATTTCATAAGAGTTCGTGGAGTATAGAACCGGTCAAGACCTGAGAGTTAATAGTAGAAAACAAAATCTATAATAAAAAAATCTATTGCAAAATATATTGGTAAGTTCATAACTCTAAAACGCCTGGATGAATTTAGCCAATATTTTTTTTAAATTTTTGATGAAGCCCAATTATTGTTTTAAATATTCGAATAATCTCCTAGAAAATCCTAAAGGTTGCGTTTAGGATTTTCTAGGCGATTATTAGCCATTTGTTTTTCCCATACAAACGTTTTCTAAATAAAATGAAGAGTTAAATTAAACTTGATTGCCGTTTAATACAGTTCATACTTAATTACTCCTGTGAAATACAGGGACAAAACCCTGCCTCGTTTCAGTAAAAATATCTACTATGCTAAGAACATAAAAGTATTATTGAGGACCGCTTTTGACAATTATATCAGGCAGTCCTACAAAAAATTCTTCTGAGTGTGGTTTCGTTAAACTTAGAAGTACACTACTGACTATCTAACATCGAGCAGCGCAACAGGGTCACTCTTCTCCGAGTGACAAACGATAGCACCTTCTAAATTTCGCCACCACCATCTACCGCAATAAACTGTAACATATGAGTTGTGGCCGCATTACATTAATACTCTCCGTGAGGTTTTTATTTTTTTGCAAATGCTGACGAAAAAAAGCTTGTGGAAGCACAAAAAGCTTAAAACATTTCTAAATAAGTTACTTAGGCACGTTCTTTAAAATGCTATTAAAAATCTTTTCTCACTGTTACGACATCGTAATAAAATAAATTAAAGTACATTTTGTTTTGGTCACTGTATTTACTTTTTTACTGCGGTTACTGTATTACATCGTACCTAATAAAAATCCAATCAAACTTTTCACCGTAAGCAGATTTATCTGAATCAATAGAATAATATTTGTGAAATGTTTAAGTTGCAGCAGTAAAGTCTTAGACCTTTTTACTTTTTACTCGATGAGTAGTAGCGATGAGTCGGTCTCCTAATGCCCAGCGGTGCGGTTGAAAAAGGGGCCGTTATATTTCGTTTGCATATATTTTTAAATGTAAGTAGTAATTAAGGAGTTAATTTGATACAGGACTGTTTTTGTATATTATTGATTTACTGTTTAAACTAATTTCGTTTTAGTTAAGATATAATTGACTCATATAATGAATTTTCGATCAATATTAAAATTTAATCTGAATAACCTATCTTGAGCTAGTGGAAAGAAAATTATTACTGTTTAAATTTTTAGTGACTCTTACTTTATTTTGAACTGCCTCCGTAGACTGGCTACCCCCCAAGCCTAGTGGTGCTTTAGAAACTGGAGATCGTGCGTTTGAATTCTGTGGGAACTCAACAAACTTTCATTGATTTTTCTTAGACAAATTCATTTGATATTAATTTACATAATATTGTAAGAGGTTGATGTCTTATATATTTTAAAATTCACTTGTATAATAAATCCACAAGGTCCGTGTCAACAGAAAATCTGTAAGGAAAGTGGACTGTAAAGAACTGATAATGATGATGTGCATAAATGATTTATTCTTATTATGATTTATTACACTCTTATCCCTGACAAAAGCATAATTCGTTAAATTGTAACTAAAAATAACGAATGAAGTCACAAATAAAAAAAAATAATCAACAATTACATTTGTAAACACTAAATTATAGAATATTCAATACGTGTAGTGACTAAAATATAGTTGAGCACCGTAAGACAACAGTTAAGCAGTTCTAAATCTCTTTGCAGGTACGATATAAGGGTCTAAGCCATTTGATGTTTGATCAGTTCAGCTGGGGCCTTATCGACCGCAGCATCAAAGGACATGAAAGAAAAAATAAATGGCAGGATAAATAAATTATATTAATACTTGTGCAAAAGCTTTCGTTCTTAGGCATGGTGTGTTTTCTAGATTTATACCTATAATGTTATTAAAAGTATTTAAGGTTATAAGACAATTAAAAATAGTGAAATTTATACAGAAGTTATTATTCATCCAAGTGGTATTTTTCGACTAGAGAAAACTTAAACACTCGTTTTAAATTCACTAGAGATCTAGCAAGTTTCAAAATAGCATTTTAATTTTTATTTACTTGCTTATAATTTTTAATTATACACTTGTAGATACGATTTTAAGTCATCAATATTTCAAATTTATACACCAAATAGAATTCTTTAAAAGCTCATATTAATTTACTAGCACTCACTATTGCCTGAGAAATGTAGGCGTAGGCCGCTGCACGTAGTTTAAATTAAATCAAGTCTATCAAAACAGAGTGCTTCTACGTGGTGTGAAATTATGAGCGTGTAATTTTTATTAATCAGGTTTGAATCCTAAGTTCGCCCTATGTTATTGGATCCCAGGTGAGTAGCCAAAATTCGTGTAAGCGAAGATGCTTTGTTCACCCGAGCTGAAACCCGCACTGAACCACACACCAGGGTTATATTTCTGTACAGAAAAATGTTTTGCCCCGGCTATAAAATAGGTTGGAAGAAAAAACTGCTACATTACAATCTTTTTGGAAGTACGAAATCTGTCTGTGAAACACTGTAAAAAGTGTGGAACACTATCGACTATTTGCCCGTAAGAACTATTAATTAAGTTTAAATAAAATATTTAAAATATAAAGTCAATTATGTATTTTATCTTAGAGAAATGTTACTATTTTCTTAAAGTATACATCTCACACATGTTAAGGACTTAAACTAAATAATGACCAGTATCAATCGTTACATTATTAGTATGAACAGAATAAAAGTATTTGTCCAGTCATTGTATTGTTATAAAGTCCAAGCCATAATAAGTAAGCAACATACAATAATATATTTTACATAAAGACATTACACTCGAATATAATGCTAGAAAAAATTAGGAGTACTTTTTGGATTAACATAGATAGAAGTTACATCACCCCATCCGACGCATGGATCATCTTACTTTTCAGACAATTGGGTGACCGGCCCAAATTGCCCTAACCAAATAGTAAACAACAATTTGTTGGTCCCTGAGGATTCGAACTCACGACCACATACCAGGCTGGCTGGAGGCGTCTCTATTCCGTCATGCTACCATTTCTTTCTAAATTATATTCTATTGATAGCCATGTTAGAAGCCAATCTGACTTACTTTTTGATGGTTTTTAAAATACAGTGTTTCTACTCTCCCTTTGCACTATGCTGAAGCTACCATGGAAAGCAAAATATCATATCCACACTAAGCAGTTGTTCATAACGTTGCTTAACCAAAACTACTCACTATTCATAAATGTTCTACGACGTCCACAAGCGTAGTATAGCATAGAGTTCCTCGCTTAAAAAGCATACATGTGTTGTCTAATGTTTATAATTAAACGGAACACCTTGTTTTTCTACCAGTTCGTTCTCTACCTTGGAACTATCTCGATATGTATAAATATAACTCTAAACCTATGTGTAGAGTGTACAGAAATTAAAAGACAATTCAAAAGAATGATCGATAAATATAGATACGATACGAAGAATTGTTAATAAAAGACAAAATAATCTAGAGAGTAGATCGAGATGTACTCACGGACGCAGGCATGCACGTATGCACGCACGCATGCACAACCCACGACATTTTCCCCACCGTTCAAAGGGCTTAAATTTCTTGCCCAAACGGAACCCAAAACCAATTCTATGAAGTTTAAACATTTCTCTTCTTTATGTTTTATGCTGCTTAAGTTTTTTCTAATTTGCGTATCTTTATATTTGATTAAGTTTAAATAAGATGCAAATTTTATAGCCTGCTTGAAGCAGTCTGGCAGTGGTTAAGGCGTCTGACTCGAATCTGATTCCCTCTGGAGATGGTTCGAATCCTACCGGCTGCGAAGTTGTTTTTTTCTTTTCTTCTCTTCAATTTTATACAATAATATTAACTTTTTTATTCTAGAACAAATAAACTGAATGTGAATAATTTTATAAAATTTATTAACCTATTTTAATATATTTATTTGACCCTTATTACATTATTTTAAGCAACATTTTATAAGATTTGATATTAATGTAATATTTACATTGTTGTTTGGGCGTTACAGCTATAAACATCAAGATTTTTAATGTTACATATGATTCAGTCAAAAAAATCAAATAGAGTTATGTTTTTTATTCAAGATATAATTAAATGTTTTGTTTAATGCCAATTGTTTTAAAAACAAAAAAAGAAGGACAATCAACAAACATATGAGAAGCAGCGTTACGGATATTTTCATACACTTTCTTAAAATCGAAATATTCATTGTAAATTAAACGTCTTAATTCTCAACAAAATTTTTATCAATTTATGTATAGTTTAATTTATGACATAACGAATCTCACGTTACATATAAAATAATAGTTTAAGAAAGTGGGCAAAAAACCGAAATGGCGCGTCTCTGATACATATAAAACAAAGGATGAAGCTGTAACTAAGGACATGACTTGCTCAGGGCAGATCTCATCCTCAGGAGACATAAACAAACGCCTGAGTCACCTTATATATACCTTCTGTATGTGTGGCCTTCATTTTTCGCGAACTCTGCGTAGCGAAGCTTCACCTAGCTTACCAAAAAGACGAGTCTGAAAGCATAACGTCAAGGATAAAAAGAGGGCAGAATTTATTGGAATAATTTGTTCTTTTTTGGAAATTCTTCTTTACTTAACACTTACGTTAGTTATCAGCAATAAGTGATACAAGCATTATTAAATAAAATGACTTTACGGATTTTATCGCGTTTATTTTTACATTTTAAATTCCCGACGTTTAGAACACTTTCCACCGGCCGTGGTCACGGGGTAGACTGAGATGTCATGCGTCTTGTTGCCAGTGTTGAAGCGGGGTTTCCAGCTCTTAATTGTAATTAATTAATTACAATTATAAAATAATATTCGCGCAAACAATAGAAATAATAATAGATACAAACCATGTTAATAAATGGAAATAGACTATGACAAAGCATTATTAAAGCTTTATTATTTACATTATGATAAGCTTCGTGAAGATACAGAATATTTAATAAGAAGTTAAAAAAGCTTATTTAGTAGAAAATTGAGAATTGGTGCATTTTTTTACTTCAAGTTTCAAAATTTAGGGATATCATTTAATTAATTGATTTTTTATACAGAAAATGAATAGCACATAAATAAATATAGATAAAATCTAAGAAATTTAGTATTTGTATTTATTTGAACATCTTAAGTTTCAAAAACGTTATTATATAGTATATTTAAAAAGCCGTAGCCTCTTATTATCGAAAATGATTTACGATGTCTAAGTATTTTATGGCAAGAAATATCTCTACAAAATTGGAATTAAAAATTTAGTATCCACTTTTAAGCCTTCGTATAAGGTCGTACTTATTTTATTAAAGATTACAAGAGCTTTTTATTACTCAATAATACGGAAATGTGGAATTAAAGAAAAAAAACGAACAGCTTGTACTATTTTTTGAATTTTATCTTTTTTTTTTGTGTCCGTTTGTATATTTTCATATAATAAATACTTAATATGAGGAACATGAGAAAAAATACATAATATTTCCAAATGGTAAAGTGATTGTTTATTTATACACCATATCCCGCTTTGAGACCTGATCAAAAGGAGATTTCATTTAAATACAGTAGAGAAGTTTTCTGTCTGCTCTAAAACGTATGGAGCTGTTATGAATTCAACGCTTTATTTTCCTTTGTGAATTTCGTGTCAAACAAAACTTTCAAGGGAGTAATATAACCGACAAATATTATATTAAGAACAATTTGCTTTATCGTTTTTATATTCATTTATTTATTTATTTAAACTTCTTGCACAAATAGTAAGGGCATTCTCTACCAGTCAACCTTGAGGTGGGGCAGGAGATAAAAGTTGGGAAGTGCACTGATAAGTAGGATAAATAAAAACATAGAACTTTTTTGCACAACTACAAACCTGTTTAGAGTTTAGGCTATTGTAGTCATTTTTATATTTCGTTTTCATTGTAATGCAATATTATACATATGTTATGTTTATATTGTGTTACGCTTCATTTAATGTATTATTATTTTGATTATAATTGTTAATACACCATTGCTGAAAAACCCAGCCTAACAGACAAGAATTAAAAATAAATCAAACAGCGTACCTCCTTACCTATTTACATAATAATTTCAATTTGTTAATTATGAGTATTCTGTTTATTATTTGTCCTTAACCTAATTACATGAATTCTTGTTAAAGCCTAGTTCAAATAAATTAATTTACCAACCAGGACATTACAGGGATGTTGTTCATTATTTTTAATATAAATTTTAAAATACTATTACAATTGTACTTAATTAGAAAACGACTTTGTCATAATTATAGTTGTTCTATAGTTATTCTACGTAATAAAATATACTAAAGAAATAATCCCATAAAGTTTTTTATGCCGGTTCTTCTTAGCTCGGAGACTTCCACTTTCGAACAGATGCTAGATTAACTGACAATCAATAAGAGGGTGTAATGTAACTATATTGAATAAAGATGTTAAATGACTTTGACTTAATTAAATAAAGAAAGTGCATGTTGCAAAATGGTAACTTGTCTTCATACATTCTAATAATTGAATATAATTATTTTTATATACAATATTTTGGTAACCTCATAATAACGAATAGAAGCACAGAGTAAAATAACTAAATCCTATATTCAGAGCTCACTTCGTTAATAAGCACACAGAGTACTTAGTCTAAGCATTAATTAGGAGTTAAATTATTTAAAAATAATATACTATCGTACAATCTAAATCACAATTTTTTAAAAAATAACAATGCATATTTATAAATTAAGAAGTTTATGAGGGTGACTTATTGTTTGCTACTTATTGATGTTTAAATTACAGATAAATTATTTTATTAAGATAATATTAGGACGCAGAGTTTTCTTATTGTTTCTACGCGACAAACGTTAAGAATTTAAAACTTTAGAAGCTGGTCAAGTGACTCAATAAAAAACACAAAAAACTGCTTAAGTAAGCCTTAAGCATTTTTTTTGTAGCACAAAGCTGCGACAAAGTGAGTATACGACGAAATGGTTTTTTACTGTTTATATTAAAATAGCGCTACCGCAGTGGTAGGTGGTAGAACACTTAAAATATTTTCAATATACAACGAAACATTTATAAAATAATCGAAGTTTTGTTTAACGGAAACAAAAAATGTGATGCTTGCTGCGATCATTAGTGCTCCTGTATTAATAAAAAGCTTGAATGAAAATTTAATTAAAGTTTCGCTCATCTTAATTTATATAAATCTCGTGTCACGATATTTGTCTGCGATGAACTTCCAAAATATGCACTATGTGCAGTTTAATCTAACATAACAGATAGAAGAGCTTAAATCTTAATTTACGATCGCAATAATGTTTTATAACAATTTATTTTTCTATTATTATTTGATGCAAAATGTTAGCTACAAAACGATTGTGACAGTTCGCGATTTATTGCGTTGTGTTTGTCAATGGTTTTTTTAGAAAAGACATTTTACCGATGAAACATGGTGGTCCTCATGGCTAATATTCTCTTTCCTCTTATGCTCTTATGCTCTTAAATTGTTTTTTACAATCTGAAATAAGTAAATCCTAGCCGCAGCAACGCGTGGAAGGGTCTGCTAGTAATATATAAATTATTCTTTATAAACAAGAACGAACATTTCCTCTGAACACGGATGCTCAGGGGAAAGAAGTCTCTATATTGAAGTTTTGTCTGTCCGAGATCGTGTATGAAAGCTGGTTCTGAAATATAGAAAGGACAGCTTCCTATAAGCCGCTGCCCGGTATGGAACTCTCCTCGGGTGTTATAAATGTTGTGCATCTGTGATAGTGTTATTGTGTCGAGTTGGTTAAGGCGGTGCTACGTATCGACTCTTCCGTACGAGAACTCTGGTAGCTGTTGTCGGGGTCACGTGAGCCATTTAAATGTTTTAAGTATAAGAGAAGTTCAGTTGTGGTCATCATTTTTACTTTTTGGAACTCTCTTTAAGATTTCTAAAACTAGTATATCATTAATTACATGAGTCAGAATACTATTTCTAACGCGGGTACTTAGAGAAAAGAAGTCCTAATATTGACGTTTTGGAATTATTTATTTGTTATTTTTTACTTTTTGGAATTCGCTTTAAAATTTCTAAAACATGTTTCATTAGATTTTAGAACTTGCTAGCTACACTCTAGCAAAGATTTATAGTGTTATAGTGCATTGCGAAGCAATGCAAATCATATGGTTCCGATATAATCAGAATATTTTATTAGATCATTATTCTTAATACAAATGCTATAGGCACAAAACCGGTTTTTTACCATTTTATGCTACGTGAATATACTTAATAATACCTTTGCATAAAATAAGCAACCTAACTTTAAATTATTTACATTGTCATATGACAATGTAATGTATTTTAAGAAAAACGTTATGTTTGCGTTTGATCAGACCGGAGCCGAACCGTCGGAGCAAATTAAAAATGATTTCCTTTTGACAGCGTCATTATATTTTCCATTTGACCCCGTTATATTTTTAGTTTTCTGGTTATTAACGATAAACAAATAGTCGTCAAAATAAGACGAAACAAACGTATGACAGAAAAATAAATTACCGACTATGCTATATGTTTATTTTGTGCCATGTGTTCAAAATTTTTCCCATGCAGGTTTCAATGGAAAGGAACAAATTTGTGTGGAATACAAGATAATATTTTGTTTATAAATAAGCAGAAATAATAAGAATAATTCCTTTGACTTTTCCAAGTTTAATATAATTTTAAGCAATATTTATATCAATAAATTAAGAAGTGTGATTATTGAATCCTGTATTAAAGAAAAGAAAAAAATATTTACAAATTTTATAAAAATAATTTGACATAAAATATAATCTTGCACAGGTATTAAGTTAATGGAGGCAAAAAACTTTGTGAACAATTACCATAAACCTTTACTCCGACGACTATCCGATTATCATACATATATATATATAATAGGTCTGGATTATATTTCCAGGAATCTAAACATTGGTTTAAATTACAGTTGCTTGTTCAAGCGATGCAGTTTGTGCCATAATAAGATTAGATTTTTAGGCAAATAATTATTTTATAAAAGAAATGTTTGTTTAGAAATATTAGTTATTAGTAAACTCTAACTACTATTTTTTAACTGTTTAGTTCAAAAATACTTAGGTTTATTGAATAAATGATAGCTAAAGGCCTTAATGGAAAGTTTTCAATGTTATCTAACGTATCGTGCTAAATATCTTTAAAACAAGTCTAGCAAGATTAGAAGAAAGTAAGTAAGTAAAAAATATTATTAAAAATAAGTCTAAGCAATTAAAATGACCGAATTTCTAAATCATATACACTTACTAACAGGAAATACACTCCTACATTTTAATTTTGTCTTCTAAGAAAAGTTTTGTTATTAAACTTGTAAGAGGTATATCAAATTTAATTTAAGTAGTGTATAAACACTGTTTCTTCTCAGTTTGAAGCACTGCTCTATTGCAATTGTCGAATTAATGATATGAAACCAACTAGAGTAGTAAGTAGTACTTTGATGTCATCACTAAGCTTTAGTTCTTTCTAGGATATTTCTCTTTCTCTGCCTTTATAGCCTTACCCATTAGAAATTGATTGTCGTAATATTGTGTTAAGTTAAATCACACACTACTGATTTCTAAAAACTACATCTTCAATTTGAAAACACTCATTACTCACAATATAAACATGAGATGGATTGTAACTTTAACTGTAACTAATATTCACCTACTAATTATCTTGGATAAACAATCTTAACTATTATATCTTGTTTGAGAATATCTTTCCAATATAGTTTTATTTTTATTATAGATACTGCCTCCGTGGCCTAGTGGTATAGGCGTGGGCTTAGAAACCAGGTCGTGGGTTCGAATCTCAGGGACTCAAAAAATTTTCATTGTTGTTTGTTGGTTAGGCAATTTGGGCCGATCACCCAATTGTCGAAAAATAAGATGATCCATGCGTCGGATGGGCATGTGAAAGTCAGTCCACCCACCAACCGCATTGGACCAGCGATGGTGGGATACGGTCCAAAACCCTCTAATGGATAGGGGTGTGTTAGGGAGGCCTATGTCCAGCAGTGGACTATCACAGGCTGCATGATGATAATTGATGTGATGAGTTTATAAACTAATAATAGTCTTGAAGATTAGAACAGCTACATTAAACTCTACAACTTAATAATTAATACAAGAATGGAATTAAATACTATTAAAACTTTAGAAGTTATTGCAATAAAAGTTAAAAATATGTGATTTCAAAGGAAATCTTTTACAATTAGTCATAGTATTATATACCACGCATAGTTCGTAATCACTATACACGTAGGTCACTATACGTTATAAACTTTCCGCTCACATCAAGTTTATAAAAAGCATACAGCTGACTTTGTAATAAAAGTTTATGAAAGTTTTCAATAAAATTGTGTACTTCTTAATAAAAGAAGAATTAAACTGTTTCGACAAGACTTGTACATTATAAAGTTTTCAAAACAAATTGCTAGAATTAACTTTTTAAGAACAGACAAAACTTATCGACTCTGTTTAAGTAGAAACTCCTTTTAATAAGCTCAAAGAGGAAATAATGTACAAATATTCAAAACAGAAACGTTAACATTTAGAAAAAATATCTAATTTCACTTATGTTCCTTATATTATGCATCTATTGCATGAAAATATGCAAATGGACACAAATAAAAAAGTAATTAAAAGAATGTTAGTAAGATTGTATAGTATTGACAACAAGATTCAATTTTACGCCCAAAATTCGATTCAAAGGGGTATTGTGTAATATATAAATTTAGGAAAATAAAGATTTTCTCCTGAATTCCACATTTCCATTTTATCGAGTAATGCAAAGATACTTGTAATATACAATAAATAAGTCGACTCTGATGCAAGATTTTAAAGCCGGACCTAAATTTGTAATTCAAATTTCGTATATATTTCTGATTTATTGTAAATCATTTCGTATATGCCCACGACTTATTATAGAGATGAAACTTCTAATATTTTTATTTAATTGCCTTTTAATATTTAAAGAGTATCTCAAATAAATGCAAATATTAAACTTATCTCATATAAATAAATATATAGACATCTTACAAACAGGTTAGTGGAAACTTTATCCGTCCACTGCTGGACGCAGGTCTTTTTCAACGAAAACCAAGATAAAATCTTTCATCTCTCTCAAAATTTTATAAATATGACAATAATGCACTAGTTATTATTTTTAATAAAATAGATCAGTATATAACGCATAAATAAATAGTCTATTTATACATTTCAAGGTTACGTCATAGTTATAATTTTAAATTGTTTACTCACTATTAATTAATATAAGTTATACCATTATGTCTTATCAAATTTTTTAAATCTGAGATTATTACAATATTAACTTTAGCTTAAACTTTTAATTAATGTGTGTAATGTAATTTTGTTTTTATGTTATTTACTATGTCAATTTTTCGCCATAAAAATCAAAAACATCACTTTAATTAATCCTATACGTCAATCGCGGGAAACTTAATATTATGGCTGAGTGATTCAAATCAAATTGTCCATAACCCATCACGAAGCTATTGTACCAAAGAAATAAATAGCTGCAAACATAATCTGGCACTTCCTCTCAATGCTTTTTAAAATATCGGCTGTCAAATATATGCACAATGATTAAACATTAAACATTTCAATAAATTTATTTTTCTTATAAGTTTTATGAACATAATAAGTGCTAAGATTCTTGTTTTCCTTCCTAAAAAGTGTCTAACGGACTAAAATGTTTTCTAAATATTTTTACTAGATTCTAAACATGCCACGATGTCTTGAGAAAAGTAAAATCGATTTCGCTATCAGAATAAGCATATAAAGAAACAAGTAATTTTTAACAAAATATGACTTGATTAGCAAACAGTATAACTATTCATAAATATGAGTTTATTAAAAAGTACATTATATATTTTTCCTCATAATTTTATAGTGTAAAGGTCTTAAAATGCAATGTCGTATAAAAATCAAATCAAAGTGCAATAACTTATACAAAAAGCTTGAAGTTAAATCTCAACTACAAACCAATCAGAATATCAAAAGACTGGAACGTACGTAGAAAACGATAAGGGTCATTTAATTTACCATTCTACCTGATTCGATCGGGAAGCCTCAATTACCCTTAACTCGAGAAATCAATATAGTCCGTACAATTTCTGCTCTGTTTGAGCCATCCACTAAATCACATCGATATTACCAACTACATGTGTTTCATTCGACAATATATAACGATTTAGATATACCATGGAAACGCCATACCTGTCTAATGTGTTTGGTTTAAAAATATCAACATATGAGGATTGAGCAACTTCTTATATATTTGGTAAAGTATATTTGTCATATTTTTTTATCATGTGCTTTTTAGTGAGTAAACATGTTCGAAATGATGAATGAAAGAACTAAATCAAATGCAAATCATCATAAATTATATCTCAAATGACAAATTAGTTAATAAAATTGAGTGCATAAAAGATGGTGAAAAGTAAGTGATCAGAGCATCAAAAGGGCATGTAAAAGTCCTCCACCATCAACCTGCATTAGACCAGCGTGGTGGTTAATCGGCCTTCAAAACCCTTCAATGAAGAAGCGTGTTAGAGCCTGTGTCCAGCTATAGACAAATAAAAGGCTGATGATGATCATCTAATTTTGCTGACGTTAAATTTTAAATGGTGAGGATAAAACTAATTACTGTTCAAAAAGAGCTGCATAATCTGTTGTGATTTCAATAAGAATTGAATAATATACATAAATCCATTTTAAAATGCTTCAGGAGCAGTTCACGATGAACTAACTTGAAGTTTTTTCGATGTCAATAAGATCTGTTATTCTGCCTCTGGATGGAATCCAACATTCTTGGCAACATGCAATTTTTTTTCAAAGTGTCTAATAGCATCTAACATGTGCAATTATTGTCAACAGAAGGATATCAAATAAGATATATATACAATTTAAGTTATACATGAAATAGCTTAGAATTATTTATTTACTTTGAGTTTACACATAACACAATGATTAATATTATAGTCTGGTGTAAAATAGTAAAACTATTTAAATCCTAGGAAACATGAAAGAATGCTTTTATGTAGATATTGGAGTTATTTAATTTACAAAATGCGAATTTAATTAAATAGTAAAGTAATTTAATTTAACAGACACATTGTTGTTAGTGCCTGTATTTCAGAATCTGATTGAATTGTTATAGCATATCTTTTTTTAGAAAATCAAACAACAGAAAATTATTGTCTTGACATACTTTGTGGCTGTAATCAAACGATTTGGAACTTCGAGAGAGAAAATTAAACACAGACAATTTTTTAAACTGCGATGGTCATTAAAGTATGGGAATGAAATATTTCAAATTCTTTATAGGAAATCTTTAAACAAATTGTGTTTTGAAAATCGAAACCATTATCAATTTAAAATTCTCATCTAGTCACGAATATATTTCAAGTTTTAGTCGTAAAAAAAAATTTACTCGGAAATTCAAACTATTATTTATGACTTTCAGGAGTGGTTTAACCCGTTATGTATTTGCTAGCATGGTTCTGATTTGGGTAAGCCCATCAAAAACAATTTATGTTATTTGTAAATTTATTGCATAGACTCAGTGATTCCCGATAAATCTTCAAAACTGCCAGTTAAAGAAATGACGTTTCTTGCTTGGGCTGAATAAAGATTGATATGTGCATCCGAAACAGGCGGACATTGGCATGATTTGGCTCTATTTAGTTACATTTTTACCTTTCTTATTTCCATTTATGACACCCGTAACCCTTAAGGTTGAAGACGGGAATTGTATAGTAGTAATACCTTTTCTAAATTAAAGAACTTAAAATTTTTATAAGTATAAAGAATTTTTTCGTAACATTAAAATCCTTAAAAACAACCGTTAAAATACTTTCTTTTTAACGTTGATTTCATTAAAATATTTAGAGCATCCGCTAAATAACGCCGACACGACGCATGATGAAAGCACACTTTTAAATCTTTACAACATTTCCTTCATTCAATACTTTAATACCTTAATGACGCGACCCATTTGCGAGGTGGAAGCGTAAATTTCAGGAATGGGCTTAATCACTGTATATGTTAAATACCTCTTATCAATCATTTAAAGCAATCAGGTAATGTTTTTATTCTTCAGGCATGAAACCATGTAATTTTATAAAAATAGAATTGATAGATCTGATAATTTAGTTCTTAACACGTACAGAGCAAAATAATAATCGTGTCGTATGATATTTACTTGAGTTTAGAATCTTCTGTAACACGTGCAAATTTCTTGCTCAAAGTAAATTACCCATGCATTTATGTCAATGCGGTTACATGTACTAATGTGCCGTGACCTTCATGAATACTTATGTTCATCGAATACAAAATATAACAACATTTGGTTGTATATTTCGTGGATAAATTTGTCTCTTAACTTCAGGTGCTTATTTTTATAAGAAAAAAATATATCATTACGTTAATTTTTTTTTACTCAAGGGTGACATAGTTTCATATGCTTTTTACAAACTTGTAAATAATAACTGTGGTAAATCTCTGGACATTAAAAAAACTGTAGATCTGAAGGGGATCTCGGTTAAGATCATAAGTTCTATTATTGATGTTATATCACCTTGCCTTGCAGCTATTTTTAATGATTGTATTACATGTAGTAAATTTCCCGACCGTATGAAACACAGTTAAGTTATTCCGGTGTTTAAATCAGGCAGTACTACAGACCCCTATAACTTTAGACCTATATCTATACTCCCTGCGCTTAGTAAAATTTTTGAGAAAATAATTCTTAACCAATTACAAATGCAATTTTAATTCTTTTAATATGCTTAATAAAAAACAGAATGGTTTTACACGGTGTCTTTCTACAACCGATGCAGGTGACCATCTTGTTAAAACTATGTTTGAGGCATGGAAAGGGTCACACGATGCTTTAGGTGTCTTCTGTGATTTAACCAAAGCGACTGTGTATTTTGACTGTTACAGCATGATACTTTGGTCAGGAAATTAATCCACTATGGTATAAAAAATGCCGCACTGGACCTCCTGACTTCGTACTTGAGCCATCGAACTCAGAAAGTTGACGTGAACGGCAAGAGATCTCCCGGGGCACAGGTAGGTATGGGGGTCCAACAGGGATCTGTTTCGGAGCCTTTTCTCTTTCTGGTCTATATTAATGACCTAACACACCAGGTTGAGAACAATAACGAGATTGTATTATTTGCTGATGATGCTTCTTTAATATTTAGAATAAAACGACGTAACTTGCAAAATGACGATGAAAATAATACCCTCTTAAACGTAAAATACTGGTTCAGTTCAAATAATTTAATGTTAAACAAAATAAATTAAATTTAAAAGGTTTATGACTCCTAATGTTTTTCAAACTGGGTGTGATGTGGTCGTGGATGGAGAAGCGCATAACATAAAAATGATTTCGTTAAACATTGTGACACACATAATATAAATACTAGGCATAAACATAATTATGTTCTTCCAAAAACTAGGCTCCGAAGAGCAATGAAATCTTTCATGGGACAATGTCAACTTTTCTACAATAAAATCTTGAAAACGTTCAGCTTTTATCTGTTAATAAATTTAAAAAGTTGCAAAGGAACGTTTGCGTTAAAGGATATTTGTTTTAATGACTACTTGATAGATAACACACCCTGATAATGAACTGTTCGCTCCAGGCTATTTCAAAGTAGTAAAATGTAAGGTACTATGTAAAAATTATTAAAAAAAGTGTAATGCTTCCATATTGAATAAAGATATTTGACTTTGACTTTGACTTTGAAATGAAGAAATATAGTAGGAAATGTTTTAGTGGGATGAAGATGTGATATTAATTATTCATTATCATACTAACAGCAAACATTACACTGTAAACGGGGAACTCTTGTAAGTCAAATAAGCAGTTATATTTGTTTATTATGAATAACTAAAAAAATAAACTGCCTCCGTAGCCTCGTAGTATATGCTTGTGCTTTAGAAACCGGAGGCGTGTGCTTTAGAGACCGGAGGTCGTGGGTTCGAATCCAGCGGGGACTCAACAAATTTTCATTGTTGTTTCCTAGTTGGTTAGGGCAATTTGGGTTGATCACCCAATTTTCTGAAAAGTAAGATGATCCAAGCGTCAGATGGGCATGTAAAAGTCGGTCCACCCAACAACCCGCATTGGACCAGCATGGTGGGATACGGTATAAAACCCCCTAATGAATAGAAGCATATTAGGGGAGGCCTATCTCCAGAAGTGGACTATCACAGGCTGATGATGAATGATGATGAATTAATGATGAATAAAGAAGACGTGTCCTTTGTAATTTAATAGATCTTCCTTTGTCTTTTCCCTATAATCAGGATATGTTTTTTTAATATAAATCATGCTATTTACTGTATTATAGTTAAATATTATTTACGTTCAAATATTTGACAGAAAAATCCTCTATATATACGAAGAATGCTTTGTGTAACCTCTCAGTTTCAAACGATGCGGTGACACCCTTTTGTGCAAACAACAAGATTTTTCATATTGTAGTCGCGTACTTTTCAGGAACTTTGAAAGCAATGGGAGCTGTGACACGCATTTGTTATACGGGGTACAACGAACTGAACATAACTTGTGAGTTTTTCTATTATTATTACAGGCCATTGATTGATTACTAAAACAATGATTTAAAACAGTTTTATGTATATGAAAAATATATTTTTTTAAATATGAAGTAAGGCAAAAGTATTCTTATTTTTATCATTATTTGTTATTTATGCTTTATGTTTGCTCGTGACCATCGATCGCGTAAAGTAACTGAAACATCGGAAATATTGTGAAAAAAAATTAAACACCATACAATTCGTAAAATCCGTTTTCAAATCATGTGTAGTATTTGAGTAAATGTCAGAAAGAATAATCCAATATGCTATTACCGATAATCGACTGCATAAATCACCTCCGGGGTATAGACTTTGTATCCTACGCCATCTTAAATATTTTTTATTTTACCAAATGAGCAAATTATTTAACCTTTAGTAAGAGAAAGACCAAAGAGAACGGAGAAGCCGTCGCTTCTAGACCAGAGTTTCTCTCGGAGGTTGAAAGCTTTTACAGCCAGTTACGCGTCGCATTCAGCACACCCGGAGCCGGATGAGAAGGATTCTCGAGCCACTCTTACCCGCCATGTGTCGGAGGATCTTCCAGAAATCGGCCTAGACGAAATGAGGGGCTCCTTGAGCAACTTTAAATGGAAAAGCCCGGAGAGGACGAGTCACGACGGAGCTCCTGAAGGCCGCCGTAAACCGGTGCTGAAAAGACTCCGTCTATTTAACTCTGCCCTTCTCCGGGAGAACTCCGAGACATGGCATAGGGTTTGGTCGTATTGTTCTTCAAAAAGGTGATAAAACCCTTTGAAGAACTATCGCCAAATCGCTCCTGAGTCATGTCTATAGTTGTTTTCGAGGGTCATCTCGAATCGTCTTGCACGAAAAGTCGACGAAGCGCAGCCTCGAGAACAGGCCGGGTTTCGAGGGGTTACAGCACCATAGACCATATCCATACAGTGAGGCAGGTTATACAGAAGACACTTGAGTATAACCAGCCCCTGCATGGCATTTGTGGACTATGAGAAAGCTTTGACTCCATCGAGACCTGGTCTTTCCTCGAGTCCTTACAGCAGTCCAAATTGATTGGCGATATATCGAGATGCTAAGATATCTGTACAACGCCGCCACTATGTCTGTCGTAGTCCAAGTGGCAGACTGGGCCTATCCCCTGCACCGCGGTGTGAGACAAGGAGACGTCATGTCTCCGAAATTGTTCTCCGCCGCGCTTGAGGACATGTTCAGGACGCTCAACTGGGAAGGACACGGCATAAATGTGAACGGCGAGTACATTTGCGGACTATATCGTCATCATGGCTGAGACCGCTAAGGACCTGCAAAAATGGTGCAAAGCTTGGCTGAGTCTTCTGCACGCATCGGTCTCGGATGAACTTGGGTAAACCAAGGTCAAGGTCGGTCCCATCATGACGGCACCTCCTCGAAGTTAGTTCGGAGCTTTACCTGGGCAAACGCTCAAACCAGGTAAAACAACTTTGAGGGGAGGCCAACAGAAGGATTCGGCTGGCGCAGCTTTCAAAGCTTCGTCGAGTTTTCTCTCATCCATCCCACAGTGCCTCAAATCGAAAGTCTTCGATCAGTGCGTCCTACCCGTTTTGACCTACGGTGTCGAGACTTGGACACTTACGGTTCGACTGATCCACAAATTTAAAGTCGCTCAGCGAGCTATGGAGAGGGCTATGCTCGGAGTATCTCTGAAGGACCGCATCAGAAATGACGTGATCCGTCAGAGAACCAAAATCACCGACATAGCCCAACGGATTAGTAAGCTGAAGTGGCAGTGGGCCGGTCATATAAGCCGCAGAACAGACGACCGCTGGAGTCGAAAAGTTCTGGAGTGGAGACCGAGGCTCGGCAAACGTAGTGTAGGATGCCCTGCGGCAAGATGGAGTGACGACATTCGCAAAGTGGCCGGTGTGGGCTGGATGAGAATAGCCGAAGATCGGAAGCGGTGGCGTGCATTAGGGGAGGCCTATGTCCAGCAGTGGACTAACACAGGCTGATGATGATGATGATGATGATGATGAAGAGAAAGACATCACGTATGCGCTTATCAAACCATTATCTTATTAGCGACAGGTACATTCCTTAAAAGAGGCACAAAGATGTTTTCAAAATCAGTCTTAATTTGCTAAACTAAAGACAAACTAGTTGTAAATTATATAATTGTCATTATATATCTCTACACTGTGAAGTATATTTTTATCTTGGCAAATTTCCCTTATAATTTTATAGTGTATACCTGTGTTAAAAGCGCATAGAAGTTGTCACATTAATAAAATATTACTCCAGCAGCGAGCAAAAACTGCAGTTGACCTGCTACAGCCGTTGTGGTCTAACATACATCATTGTTAAAGTCTTTTTGGTGGTATTTTAAAAAGAAAATAAAACATAGCGGTTAAGCAAATTTGTTAAATGTGATTTTTAAAGGTTAGTGTTTGTTTCAGATGCCCAGTCACTTAAATCAATACTTTTATTAAAAAAAAACAAAGCCTAATATTTATTTAATCTATACTATTTTGATAGCCCATAATGTAAACGTTTTGAAATTAGGAACTTTTAAGAATTCATTTAGAGTTTTTAACTATGGAAAGCCGAAAATAATCTTAATTACAACGGTACAGAACAACAGTCAATTATGATCACCATCATCATCATTAACATCCTTTATCCGTCCACTTTTGTAATTTCTATAGTATTACATAGTTTTTTTTATATAATTAAAACGTTGCAAATAAGCTTAATCAAAGAGCAATGCTACAGAGTAATGCGAATGTGCGGCACTTCATTAATAAATTTAGTTCATAAATAAGAATTTAGACTTTTAAAAATATTATAAATCTCAACAATTTTTACAGCAAAAGTAATTCATGATACTACAATGTAACTGCTACGTAATCATTTTTTTAATTTTAATCATTTAAAAGGGTATAGAATCTGAATAAGAGGACTTGGTACAGCACATAAGGTAATTTTTAACTAAATGGTAATAAATTACCGTTACTTAATAAATAACTTGTAATACTAAATGTATTGAAATTTACTACAGCTCCAGTATGCATGAATTGCAACGAAAATGTTTCATTAGCGCTGCAGCACAAATATTAAAACATACATAACATATACATCATTGCGTAGTGCTGATTAAAACCAGGCTGCATTTTCTGTTCAATGCGTTTTTCTTTTTTTTTAAACAGATCGTATTTTTTATTGTAATTTCTCATATAATGTTATACAAAATGGAAGAAAACTCTGACCGATTTTTTTTATTAATTTTATCCTGAAGTTTAGTGTTAATAATACAAATTTTAAATAATAAAGAACAAATGTCGGATCATCATCTGCACCAATCTAAGCAAAGGTACAAAGTACTATGAAAACTAGATGACTGATAAACACAGATTTCCATTTTTATTTTGTAAATAAGTACATGTTATATAGACACAAACGTTCAGACACGGGAAAAAAATATGTGTTCATCACACAATATTTATCCCGAGGCAGGAATCAAACCCACTTCCTCAAGCAAAACAGTCACGGTGCCTAACAACTACACCGTGCGGGTCATCAACCACTAATTGTGGAGAAATAATAATAGTTATTTATAAAAATTTATTATTTTTTTAATCTTCCATCGCTGCAACCAGGAATCAAGATTATTTCATTAGTTTTATAACTTTGCGATATTATAAAAAATCGTTGGTATATGTTAGTGGTGAATTACACTTTTTAAGCAACAGTTACAAATTTTAATTTAATGTAGATATTATTGATTCTGTGCAAAGCCATAATTTTTCTAATGAAAGAAATTGAACTATAATTTCTTAAAGAATACTATAATAAGGTTACAAAAATGTATCAAAGCATAAAATACAAGTAAATAGTTTTATATTGAAATTTCCTTAAGATGTAAAATAATCCTTGGTATTTTATCCTGCGAACTAAATATTTTCTTTCATGAAAGTAATTTCCCAAGGCGTTTGTTATTTATTTTTATATTTTGCAATAACTAAATAACCTCAAGGATTTTCACCCGCTAATACTGCAAAAATAGGGACAAGTACTAATTTAACGAAATTTGACAATTTATAGTATTTATCAGTAAAAATAAATAAAATTGGTGTTTCTTCGTGTAATAAGCATTTTAAAATGAGTACATTGTGATATATAACCGATACATATTACACAATAACATTTTATAAAATATCTATCTTCCTGTCTTCCTGTCCGTCTGTATATTTGCTCTGACTAATATCTGGAATGGCTGGTCCGAATTTACAGGTCTTTTACTCAAAGATAGCCAATGTAAATGGTAGTAACTTAGAGTTTTTTTTTTTAATTAACATATTACCATACGGGTGAAATCGCGGCCATCGCCCAATTATCAAAAATAAATCTATCATAGTTTTATACTTAAGTATCATAAATTGTTTGTTTTAACCATGTTCACTCTAAAATTGTTTTTGTTTTATTGCTCTGTAGATACCTATCTGCTACTATTGCCCTTTTTGTAGATCAATTAGACGAGCGCATCTACATATATAGAATATTGTTTTCATCTGATTACAGATTCGCCTTTATTTGGATGGTCGGTATTTAATTTTATTACTTTTTACTGCTTTTATCAGGTAGTTTTTTAAGAATAAGTAAGCAATAATGAGATTTTTTACTGCCAAGTTCTTCATATTGTAGTAAAACATTAATTCAATAACAATGAATAACCTGTAACGATTTATCACTTTTTCCCCTAAAATATTTTCAGCTTAATTGTAGATCCTTTTATTGCTCAACTAAGAGAAATAAGTGACATGCAGCTGGAAAATACATCGCGAAAAGATAACAGGTAAGAAATAGGGCAAGTTGAATGTATGCAAAAGCAGTGTTCTTAGGTATCGTGATAAGCTATATAAAATACTTTATTTTAATATAATTATTCCAATAAAAGAAAACAAAAACAAATTAAGATCAATTTCTATCAAAGCAAGTGTATAAAAAACTGGATAATAGAACGTATTCAGTGTCGTATATTAAAGTCCATGTGAAATATCGTATACTTGAAGGACATTACAAATATTCTTGTTGTAATGTCTTTCAAGTATACGCTATTTCATATTTTTAAGTATGCAATATCACAAACAATAATTATGAAAACGAAAATAGCTAAACAATTTTTAAAGGAAAATGTTTTTTTTTTTCTGTATTCACATTGGGTCAACAATAATTACTACATTCAGTACAAAATAATAGCGTTCTTTAACCTGTGCAGCATATCACATTCAGTCATTCATGTAAGGCTTTTTACTGAGCAAGTGTTTATTGTTTTCTTATAATGATGTACGGAATTGGACAATTTGAAAACAGGAAAATACAAAAACAAATAAAGCTGCTTTTGTCTTCTATTCTTAGTATCTAATTTTGCCTTTAAAAAAACAACAGAAAGCAATTAAATGGACAGAAGACAATAAAAACCACAGACCACTATTGTCAAGCTCGTAAATAAAATGAACAAAATAACTGCCTCCGTAGCCTAATGGTAAAAGGACGTGCTTTAGAAACCGGAGGTCATGGTTTCGAATTCTGCGCGGACTTAACAAATTTTCATTGTTGTTTAGTAGTTGGTTATTGGCAATTCGGTCACACTATTGTCTGAAAAGTAAAATGATCCATGCGTCGGATGGGCATATAAAAGTCGGTCCACCCACCAACCCGCATTGAACTGGCGTGGTGGGATACAGTCCAAAAACCCGTTATGGATACGGGTATTTAAGAGAGGCCTATGAACAGCATGAATTATCACAGGCTAATGATCAAAAAATAAAAATCTTAGCATAAATTCCAATCCGTAAAATTGCAACTCAAAATATACCTAACGGTACAAACATATTTTGTTTTCTGTGAATTTATTTTTATTTTCAGCTGAACATTGACATGCATTTTATCTGGTTTGTGTTAACATAGTAATTTATCTAATATTTAATTTCTAAATATATTTATTATTTAAAATTTATTAAAGCACCGACATAAATTTGTGAAATTTAAGTCGGGGCTTTATTGTGAAAATTAAATTTGAATATGAACAATTGATAAATTAGAAATAATAATACTCACGGTTTTTTTTTGTCTCTTATTTTCTGTGTTATAAAAGAGCCCTAATTTTAGATAGTTTGGCTAAAGTTAGACATACGCCCAAACCCGTCGCCGTATACTTTGTTATTTAGTCAATATAATACCGCTATTTGCGGAAGCTAGGCAGTAAGGTATTTCCTAGCGTTACACTGCCATGTCGCATTTAATTACCTTGGAGTGAGGCCACGTACTATTATATATAAAGGGCATAGTAAAGTATTTTTAAAGTAATCCTAGGAAGATGTGCCTATGAGTATTTAATGACGTTTAGAATTTCGTTGGTTCAATAGAAGGCAGACGAGCAGTCAGGCCACCCGTTGGAAAGTGGTTACCGATGGACACCGGCAATACCAGGGGTATCATCAATGCGCTGCCCACGTGAGACATATGATGTTACGTCTCGTTTATCCAGTAAATACGCTGGCTAAGGTGCCCTTCAAACTGGAACACAGTAGTATTTACATATTACAGCTTTGCGGCAGAATTAGGCACCGTGGTGGTAGCGCCCCATACGTCCCCTTGTAAAAGTGGACCTACCACCTCCTTTATTCATATGTCTATAATACTAATAAAATTTGTAGCTAAAAGATAAATAGTCACATAAGGGAATTATTATAAGGACTACTAAAGAAATACAATTAAGTATACATGTTTAGTTCCATTTATAACCAATCTACACATACAAATATTGATTTTAAGTCTTGCAATGTAAGTTCGTGAAAATTTGTGCTTTTATTTTAATTTCTCTAATCTTTACTGTATTTAATTATTTCTTTTATATACGCGATTATTATACATATCAAATCCACTAATTTACGGATTTTTCAAGTTACTTAAATATTTATCGTACGTCATCCATAATCACGGGCAGACTGTCTGCCCGTGACCATGGATGCTGAAAAGAATCCGAAACGTCGGGAATAAGTATATTTAAGTAACGCGAAAAATCCGTAAATTAGTGGATTTGATATCTTTACTGTATTGATAACAGAAAATATCAATTAGAATATAAAAAAATGAAAAGGTCAAGTAACTCTGTTTTAGTCGACTTTAGTAGTCGTTTTAGTTTAAATTATGTGTGAATTTTGATAATTTAGTTTTTATCAATTTGCAATAACTTTTTACAGTAAGTATATTCTTTGAGTTGATTTATCCATTACGTTATAGAATAAAGTAAAATTTTTGAATATGCTCCGAAACTACTGAATTGACGAGAAGTATTCTTTTACTACTAAAGAATAAAAAAATCCTCGAGTATCATAGGCTACTTTTTAGCCAAGGAAAAGCTTTTCTGAAAATTTAAAAATTAACTGGGCAGAGCCGTAGACGTAACGGACTGCTAGTAAAAATAAAAAAAATAACCATTATGCAAATGACTTCGCAGCTCAAATAAACTCTTAATTTTTACTTCAAACTGCATATCTTGAAGTATTGGCATCGTAAAAAATATGTAGTGATTTCCTTAGAATCTCACTGTCCTTTACGTAAGCTAAATTGTATTTTAGTTTTTACGTAAAGAAACAGGAAAATTTCTATTTACTTTGCCAAAGTATGCTTAATCCATTTTTAATCGAATCTGCGATGACAACGCTTCGCTTCCAAACGAAAGGACCGATTTTTATCGGCGATAAGAAATTAGGGATCGAAAAGATTCGAAAATCTATTGAATATATACCTATAACGAGAAGTTAACGATTCAATCTCAATTAGTCAACAAGGTCTGGATCGTAAGCTTCCTTTTATATCTGTTATTGAAAAGAACGTCCCACCATGCTCACAGAAAAAGTTAATTTTGAGAAGAAATTACAAAGTACATAGTACGCATTTGAAATAACTGCTTTGTCAAAACTAAGCTCTCACAGCATGTTATTTTATCAATCGTAACTCAATTCGGAAAAATGTTGAATACAACGTAATAAAGTATTATTTTACTACACAATTTTATTATTTCGTGATATGTATTTGAATGGAACGTATCTATCCAAATTTCTAGGTATTGTTCCACGGAAAAGAGTTATAGGCTAGTAT